>MU224557.1:507969-523362 GCA_018584345.1 Thuja plicata
TAATTGTCATATATATATATATATATATATATATATATATATATATTTATTTATTTATTTATTTATTTATTTTCTCATAATATTAAGATCATTTTATTTGAAGCTATAAACATCAACAATCACCACACCTATTGAGACAACAAATTATCAATAAAATATACCAAAAGAACACACCAATTGCCACACCTATTTAGGCCAAGAACGATCAATCAAATGTACCAAATGCAAACCAATACTACACACCACTATCATTCATCGCCAATGTGGCCAAGAACGCTTGATTTGAATGTAACAACTTTCAACATCGACATAAAGAAACATGAACAATATTCAGAGACTTCATACATATTGTGTTCTCTTCCTTCATCAACTTTGGGTCTGTTTGGTTGGTGGAATTAAATAATATTGAAATTTTCAAATTCCAGTATTTGACAATTCACGAAGTTTTAAATCTAGAAAATAGTTTTTGGAATATGGTTGAAACTGTTTGGTTCACTTGGAATTTGAACGCCCACCCTACCTCTACAACAGTTGAACATTTGCTTTATCCCCTTGGACAGACAACTCGCACAGTCCTTAGCGAAAACATCTCTCCAACACATGTGCATGCCATAGAGGGTCATTTGGAAGAAACAATAGTCAACCCCAAAGCAAACCTCATATCACTTGCAGGCACCTTAGTAGACAGATCGAACAAAAAACTACAATTCTTGTAACAAAAGAAACAAAACTCTAGCTGAACATGCGCTCAAGTGGCGTTGTGACAATCGTTGGTAAAGACTGGCATTTTGTCGTTGGAGTGCTTTACGACATTTAAGTGGAATCATTATTCATTTCCCAATTCCACCTTTTTAAATGGAAGATTAAAATGTTGGTTTTGGGGAAAATAAGAATTTAACAAATCCCTATTTCATTTTCATGTTTTGAAAACAAATATAGAATATGTCAATTTCGAGATTGGACAATGATAATTCCATCCCAATTACACTAAACAAACAAGCCCAAAGAGGAATGGAAAGATAGTCTTTTCATACACCTTAGGTTTTTTGTTTCTTCACAAGGGGAGGAATGTTGCTTTACAATGTGGTCCATCTTCTACATCCATTTTCTACAATCTTCCTTATGCTTTATGTTTTTGGAGGGGATTTCTTCCTTGCATGGGATTCTTCTTTTCTTCGTTTATGAGACAATGTTTTGTACATGGGAATCTAACATGGTATTGTAGTTGGTCTTGAAGTGCGTAGCTTTAGGAGAAATTTTGCATTCATCCTCACTTGTTCTTTCTATCTATTCATGAATGTTGAGCTAGGTATTCTTTAGCATTCTTGGAATTATGTGTTAATCGTAGGCTAAGCCTTTTCAGATTTATTTATCCTATGTAAAGATTGGTTGTGTAATCTGTAAGAAGTGTGTTCAAGGGACACCGTGTAAGTACGAGGTCGCATTGTATGCCACTTAAAAACTCCCGCATCAACTCATGAGTCACCTCTTTGTTTCTAGCATATGGTGCTTCAGCTCTCTTGTTATCATCTCTTCACATTCAGCTCCTATTCTATATTTACCAGCTTCAATCAGCATTTATGGTTACAAGGTTTTATTCTTCAAACATGTTATATATTTCAGCGCTCCGTGTATTTGAGAAAAGTTAGTCTTTATATCTAAATCTTTGAAGAAATATAAATAAAGAATTTTCCCAAGATAAATTGTGTGCCTTTGTGTTCATTATTTTTTCATCTTTTACTACTTATTTCAATTCTGGTATAGAACATTAACATGGTATTAGAGCGGGTTTAAGCAAGCATCTTGCGCATGAAGATAAGTATTTCATATCCTTGAATAATTTCATGAATATTTTGTAGATAGTAAATCATGGTAAATCTTGTATGCTTCTAGCATTTGTATTTCTATTTGAAACAATTTTGATCCTATGAACTACTAATCCTGAAAAGCGACGAGATGATAGGAGATTACATGCAAAGGCATGTAGGCTATAGAAATGAACACGAGGGGCACTCCTTGCAACCATGAGATTGTCATTGTGATTTTGTTTCTTCGAGCGGACGAAATAATATTCAGAGGTAGATTCTTCAACTTCAGAGATCATATTTGGTAGCTTTAGAATAGAGAATGAAGTGCCAAGTTCTTTCATCAAGCTCGTGAAGGAATGTGACTACAAAAACTCATTGTTTGGTCAATATTGGAGCCAATTTCTTGGTATTGTAATAATCAAGCTATAGTAGTATGCTGTCCCGACTATGAGGGAGTCTCCATTTAGAGGGGACCTGTCTATTCATCACAAGCAACCTTGGACGAGGTCAAAAAGTTATTTTCAGATTTAGAGGGAATCTGACCTTGGACAAGGTCAAAAAATTTATTTTCAGATTTAGAGGGAATCTGATTTGAGAAGTATGATAGTTGGTATTTTCTTCGAGAAAACCTTATCATCATGAAGACTTGCTAAAGACTTGCTAATGAGTTCTCCATGAGGGAGAAGTTCAAGGCGCAATCCCTTGCTAATGAGTTCTATGCGAGATAAGTTCAAAGTGCAATCCCTTGTTAATGAGTTATTTGCAAAAGAAGTTCAAGGTGCAATCCCTTGTTAAGACGAGAATCTAACCTCGGACAAGGTCAAAAATTTATTTTCAGATTTAGAGGGAATCTGATTTGAGAAGTATAATAGTTGGTATTTTTCTCCAAGAAAACCTTATCATCATGAAGATTTGCTAAAGACTTGCTAATGAGTTCTCCATGAGGGAGAAGTTCAAGGCGCAATCCCTTGTTAATGAGTTATTTGCAAGAGAAGTTTGAGGTGTAATCCCTTGTTAATGCCTTCTTTGCAAGAGAAGTTAAATAATCAATTAATAATGAGTTCTCTATGTAAGAGAAGCTCAAGTTGAAATCCTTTGTACCACCCTCTAGGAGAAGGCAAGGTGGTAAGGCATTCTTCTCAGGGTAAAGTATGTTAAAGATACACCATGAAAGTATGAGGTGAAATTGTGCTCCACTTAAGAGACTCTCACGACAACTCATGAGTCAACTCTTCATTACTAGCATATTGGGTTTCAGCTCTCTTGCTCTCATCTCTTATCATTGGATTTGTAAGATTTCTTGTTTTCAAGCATGTTATGCACTTCATATATCTAATGTATTATCTATTTTACAAAGCCTCTAAATCTTTGAAGAGATTGTATTTTGATTATTTTATCATAAATAAAGAATAATGTTTTGGTGGTGTGGTTAGGTTTTTCCACAATAAATTATGTCATTTTGGTGGTGTGGTTGGGTTTTCCCACAATAAATTAAATTATGTGTCTCTGTGTTCATTATTTGTTGCTCTTTTACAGCTTATTTTAATCCTAGTGTAGAACATTACCGATTGGTTAGGGACCCGAGTTATGCTAGAATGGTTGGGAGGAGAGCAAATGGCATAATCCTACAATTTATGTGTCATTTACACCAGCCATTTAAAGTTGAATGTCTCACCTTCAATAACCATTTCTTTATTTTTCACCTTCAATAACAATTTCTTTATTTTTAAGTGAGTTGGCATAACCATCTATTTGGTATTTATCAAGTAGCTCAAACTCATTCCAATTTATTCAAAAACAAATTGTGAATATGACCCCAAACTCTCCATTTGAAGAGCTAAGTATCATCCCACTTATGATATTCTCATGTAGCTGAGAGCTAAGAACTAAGAACTTGTAAGAGATACAATTTCTATTCCACCAAAATTGATGTGGGCATGATCAAGGTTTCATCTCTTATTAAGACAAGGGAATCTTGCACTCAGCAAGACTTGATCACTGGAAGATTCTTTAAGAATTGAGAACTTCACCAACAAACCAAAAGCCCATTAACATATATCCACATTTTAATCTTATCAAAAGAGTCCAAATCAATGTCCACATAGCCTCGCCCAATGTATTCTGCCAAACAATATAAATGCATGTGCATCCACTCAACTAATGATATTTAGAGTTCATGGTCCTTTTCAATTACTACCTACTTTAAAAAGCCCATGAACCAAGATGCTGAAAAAAAACTACTTTGTTATTCCACCAAAATTGATATGGGCATGATCAAGGTTTCATCTCTTATTAAGACAAGGGAATCTTGCACTCAGCAAGACTTGATCACTGGAAGATTCTTTAAGAATTGAGAACTTCACCAACAAACCAAAAGCCCATTAACATATATCCACATTTTAATCTTATCAAAAGAGTCCAAATCAATATCCACATAGCCTCACCCAATGCATTCTGCCAAACAATATAAATGCATGTGCATCCACTCAACTAATGATATTTAGAGTTCATGGTCCTTTTCAATTACTTTGCCTACTTTTAAAAGCCCATGAACCAAGATGCTGAAAAAAAACTACTTTGTCATTAACAATTGAAAAAGGCGTATTCACAGTTGCTATTCTCATTTGCTTGTAAACTAAAAGATTGCGCCCAAAGAATCCTCAAACAACCATGATTTAAGGAACCTTACGCGGTCCTGTAAAAACCTAAATACTACCATAGCAAAAAAAAAAGCCGTTGCTAAAAGCCCTTACCAGTAGTTAAACTAGAGCCTATAATTCTCACACTCCATTTTTGCACAAATATTACAATTGCTATATCAAATATTTGTTCTATGAAAACATGTATACATCAAAGAACAAATACAAAAAAAAAACCATCACCACAGTAATACACCATATAGCATTAACAAAACCAAATAAAAAAAATGCTGAAATGGTCATCCAGGAGTTTAATATCACATACAAATTGGTTTCAATTTAAATACAAAAAGCTACCGGCTTTCACCATAGAGATCATGTCTGGGAAATCAATTGTTCGCTGAAAACCAAACAAATATGAAGTTTTCTACTTCAAAAGTACAGACAAACCACTAAACTATTTGGCATTTCGTTTCTACGAAACAGGGGATACCATTACGTTGCATTTCCCCAACATAATTGTTGCTGACAGCAAGAACAGTACAGGCAACAATTCTTACTTTCATTCTTACATTCCAAATTCATCTGACATTTTCAACTAATGCAAAATCGACCATTTTGGGAGAAAGTTCCTCGAGTCATAAAATTCCAAGGGATCTAGCATTTTGTCTCCAGAACAGATTTCCATTTACATGGGAGACATGCTAGAATGTGAGGCATTCAAAGACTGTTCCTAGGATTAGACAAACTTGAAAACAAAATGTCACCTATTATCGCAAACAATTAACTGTGAAAATAAAGAATTTAAAAGTAATAACTGTGTTCAAGGTTCAGACAGTTATATACACATTTTAATTGTTTGCAAATTACACCAAACTTTAACATATCGAAGCTATATGGGGAAATAGCTCCTGTTTGATATGTATTGTAGATTGCAATACAAGTATTCAAAGGAGCATGCATTGTATCTCTTAACTCTCAGAAATTTAAACTTTCCCACAAGCTAACAGAAATTTGACGCTTGTGAAGACATTGGTTAATGGAAGAAGCTATATTAGACAGTTTGTTATTCAACAAATTGTGCAAGCATCTTCTTGTCAAGATTGAGAAATACTAAATAGCTGTTACAAGAAGAACCCTTCAAAGGCTCGTGCTATTCTAGATTTTCAACACCAAGACATGTAATAAAAGCCTCTGACATAAATCAAACCCTGTAACTAACTCTCCTCTGGAAACCCTAAAAAATTCTAGTTTCTCAGATATTTAAAATGCATTGCCTCCCTAGCACTTGAAGATTTTATATTATAACTCATAATAGCAACCCAAAATCCAGTATTTTGATACAGTAAATCCGACAGGTTGAGAAGCCGAGAAGGGTAGACAATTAAATATAATTACTATCCTGTAGCCAAATAATTCATGTAATGTTTATCTTTAAAGAAAAAACATCCAGAAGAGCTGAATCTTCATCCAAACGAAAAATAAGAAAACCTAAAACTCACATATTTGAAGGGCCTCAGAGATCTTGGTGATTAAATATCATCAGATGGTCAAGCCATCAAGAGTAGCAAATATTTTCTTACATCACCGGCCTCCCAAACAAATGATTAATTCAACCTATGATACAACAGCTCATAATGATAACAAGTACCTACAGCAAAAAGCAACGAAAACATTTGTAAAATGAAAAAATAAAGAATCGAACAGGGTTAAAACAGAGCACAAATGACAAAAGACAATCCATTGAATATTGTCATCCTTGCATAAATGTCTAGACATAACCAGTCAGGCATTAGCACAACATTCGTGTTGAAGAGAAGCCAGTTGGAGATTTCATACCCTGATTGCTACGAGAAGCACAGGTCCTTTAAAGCAACTCCTACAAAACCCTAACCTGCGTACCTTTAAAGCCACTCCTACAAAACCCTAACCTGCGGTCCTTTAAAGCCACCGCAACTAAAACCCTAAACGGTGGTCGATGGAAATCTAACATGAAGGAGGTGGAAACATAGAAGCGCTAACGATATGCGGGAAACCCTAACGGTTGATTCTGGCAACATTAGGGGGACGCCCCCGGTGTGGAAAATTAGGCGTCCGTGTAAATCAAAGCCATCCTACACCACATGTATGTGAAAATATTTTATTTATTTTTAATAGCACCTTGGTGTGCACTAGGGGAGAGGACCCACTACTTGAGCATGCACCAATTGTTGTGATTTTGTTGTTATTTTTTGATTCGGTTATAATATCAATTTAGTCTATTGATTGAATAAAAATATATTAATTTTTATATATTTATTTATTGATAATTACAAGACAATAAATCATTAAAAAATACATTGCATATATCATTGAATTACTAAAATTGATACAAATACTAGACAAGGTACATTCAATGTATATTTCATATCAAACAATATACAATTGGAAATTCCATATATTAAAGTACTCTATACACAATATAAACAAGTAGGTATAATATATTATATATAAAATTGTACATTACTCCAGTACTTACTTCTTAAGTAATGACTAATGTACAATTGCTCAACATTCAATCCTATTACAAACATAATTTATAAATATAATGTTCAAATTGGAGATTTGACCACCCAATTTTGAGTACCTGCATCATAAATATGGGTAGATGTGAGGCTCACCATTCCATTCAAATCAAACAATTAATGCAACAAAATTCAAAATTTCCTCTTTCAAAATTCAAAAGACAGATCAAACAAATTGCAAATTTCCAAATTCAAAATGGAGGGAAAAGATTCTAGTGATATTGCATACGGTGGAAGAGTTCTATTACATTTCCAGTTATATTATGTGAGTGGTGCAGAGAATATCACAGTTCCTATTTGCATTTACATAAGAGGGCTATTAATATTGCATATGGTGGAAGATTTCTTTTACATGTCCAGTTATATTATCTGAGTGGTGCAGAGAATATCACAGTTCCTATTTGCATTTACATCAGAGGGCTTTGAATGCAATATCAGAGGAGTTATTTCCCAGGTATTTTATACAAATATTCATTACCAACTTAGTAACAGAATACAAATATTCATGAGTAAATGCTAAACAGAATATTAAACTTGAATGGTGATTTATTTTTTCATTTCAAATTTATATTCATTAGCAATTAGTAATAGCATTTCAAAATCTGCAAATTAGTTTGTATTCATTAGCAACTTAGTAACAAAATACAAATATTCATTAGCAACTACTGAACAGAATATTAAACTGAATATTATTATATGGTATATTAGTTTTTTCATTTCAAAATCTGTTAAGAGAGTAGCTCGTAGCACTTCTTTAATGTCATATGTGCAAAGATTCCAGAAATTTTGAATGTTATAGCTTTTATTCATTAGCAATTGTTGAACAGAATATTAAACTGAATATTATTGTATGGTATATTAGTTTTTTCATTTCAAAATATGTTAAGAGAGTAGCTCGTAGCACTTCTTTAATGTCATTTGTGCAAAGATTACAGACATTTTGAATGTTATAGTTTTTATTCATTAGCAACTACTAAACAGAATATTAAACTAAATATTATTGTATGGTATATTAGTTTTTTCATTTCAAAATCTGTTAAGAGAGTAGCTCGTAGCACTTCTTTAATGTCATATGTGCAAAGATTCCAGAAATTTTGAATGTTATAGTTTTCATATTTCATCTGTACTTTTGTATCTACCTTTGTTCTACTGGAAATGTATGACTTCTTAGTGTTAGAGGAATGTTATAGTTTTCATATTTCATCTGTACGTTTGTATCTACCTTTGTTCTACTAGAAATGTATGACTTCTTAGTGTTATAGGGAAGAGATTCTAATAGAAATTTTTATATGAAGATGATCATAAGAGATTTGACCCAGGTGTCAAATTAGGGAAGGAACTTTCCATAAAAATATCAAGCTAAGAGAGTACCCTTTCATTAATAAATATGAAGCTCAAAAGATGAATGGCTAGTTTTGTTCTTTTGAAATGTGTGTTTTTCATATTTTGATGTTTCCTCATGTGAAATAGAAGTCATATGAAAACATTTGGTGAAGATTTTGAAGATCAAGTAGCAGACTAAGTCTACTTTCTCTATCTATCAACTCTACTTTCTCTATCTGTCAGTTATATGTGATTTGATTTTATCATATTTTTTGTATCTTTGAACTGTTTGTGATTTTATCTTATTTTCTGTAACTTTGAACTATTTGTGATTTTGGTTACTTGCTTGTCCTATATTCTAAATTTGGTGAAGGTTCATACAAAATATCAGTATATTGTTGTATTTCCCCTTACTGATTTTATGCAGGTTAATATTTGATAATTTTTTGTCTAGGCATTATGACAGCAGGAAAGAGAAGAAGTAAAAGAATGACTCAAAAATTGAGGACCCATCATCCACGGGGTGTGAAATTGGATGTGGTTGACTCTGATGATGGCGACCAATCAACCAACCCAACTCCTGATAACACAAAGTACAATCCTAGTGCTAACAATGCAGAAAGAACAGATGTTGCGGCTAACAATGTAGAAAGAACATATGTTGCTCTAAATTCTTCTGAGCATCATAGCAATAATAGAAGGTGCAATGGCAATCAGTGGACAGAAGAGGATATGGACCATGCAATTCAAGATGTGAAAGATAATTGTTATTCCATAAGAGCAGCAGCAAAAAAGTGGGGAGTCCCTGCTAGCAGTTTAACATATTGGCTTGCAGGACTCACAACAACGAAAATAAAGGGTCCACCAACAATCCTCTCTTTGGAGGAAGAGTTGGAAGTTGTTGAGTGGTGTAAAGATTTAGCTCAACTTGGTCGTGGATTGGAGGTTATTCAGCTTAAGTCACATGTGGCTCACATCTGCCAAACAAGACCAAATCCATTCAAAAATGGTCTACCAGGCAAATCATGGTGGGTGGGGTTCTGCAAACGTCATCCAGATTTGACAATAAGAACTGCAGAGGATCTAGATAGAGATAGAGCAGTGATGTTGCGACCAAGTATTGTGGCAGATTTTTATGACAACTTAGAGGTATTATATAACTCTAATCATTATGAGCCAACCAACATATGGAATTGTGATGAAACATGGGTGCGAGCTGGAAGAAACTGTGGGATGCGAGTGATTGCAAAGTTGGGCAGTAGAAGTCTTCCCCAGATCTTATCTAAAAGCAGATAATGGATCACCATACTTTGTTGTGTAAATGCAGCAGGTCACAACATACCAAGGTTCTATCTTTTTAAAGCAAAAAGAAAACTAAAAAATTACATTGCCAATTGTGAAGCAGGGGCCTGCATGGTAGCACAAGCACATGCTTGGATGACCAAAGAGTTGTTTCTAAACTGGCTGCATCATTTTT
Source organism: Thuja plicata (assembly GCA_018584345.1). NCBI lineage: Eukaryota > Viridiplantae > Streptophyta > Pinopsida > Cupressales > Cupressaceae > Thuja > Thuja plicata. The sequence goes on from MU224557.1 coordinate 517,781, forward strand.
CTAGATCTGTTCCAGGTGGGGCTTCACCCACAAATAGGCATCTCCTCATATTTGATGGGCATGGAAGTCATGTTGCCTTAACCATAATCCAGGAGGCAAGATCTCTAGGCATAGATATTCTTACATTGCCTGCCCACTCTAGCCATAAATTGCAGCCTTTAGATGTAAGTGTCTTTTCACCATTCAAGGCATATTTCAAATCTGAAAGGTCAAAATGGATGGCCAAACATCCACACATAGAAATAAGGAGAACAGAATTGCCAGAACTTGCAAGCAAAGCTTTCAAACTTGCCCTTGTGTCTGACAACATCACAGCTGGTTTTAAAAGGACTGGAACTTGGCCATTGGATAGAGATGCTCTTTGTAATGACATGAAACCAAGTGATGCATTCAATGTAGAAGATGAGAATGATGCTGTTGGAATTGCAAGCATCTTAAGGCTAGCTAGTTATGAAGAGGATTCTATTGAACAATGTTTGGCACAAATGGCAACACAACAAACTGATGATCCAAATGAAAGCACATATTCACCAACACATGTTAGACAAACACAATATGAAAGTGAATTGGATGATGAAATGAGTTTACCAACACAACTTGATCCACCTAATTGGGTTAAAGAAGGAGCAGAAAAATTGGGAGTGCAGATTGATTTCCAAAATGAAGACATTTCATTATCCATGCCTTCTCCACCTCCAATGCCAAGATTTGAAGTGGTTCATTTTTATGCAGAAACAAAAGACTGGGAAACTTCAACTTTGAAATGTAATGGAGTTGAAGATGACCAAGTTGAACACAATCTAGATTCATTGGAGACATTAGCAGCTATTGAAACAGAAGTTGCAGATATTGAGACACGAGATGAACAGAGGTTATGTAGCAAGGGCTCATTAAGAAATTTTTAGAAGCTTCCAATTAAAAGGGTTACAAAGAGGTTCACTCCTGATAATACTCCACTTATATTGGGAAGGAAATCTCAAATACTTGCATCTAATGAGTACATTATTTTGCAAGAGATACAAGAAGCAAGGAAGGTTGAACTTGAAGAAAGGAAGAAAAAGTAGTTGGAGGCAAAGAAAATTCATCAAATTGACCTAAGGAAAAGGAAGGAAGAGAACAAACTTGAAAGACAAATAATAAAACAGAGGAAGCAAGAAGAAAAGATTCAACAACAAAAGGAGAAAGAGTTGAAGAAGAAACAAAGGCAAGATTGCAGAAAAGGTAAGCTAGCAAAAGGGCAGGTGAACAAGGGACTTGCATATATTGTTGGGGAGGAGATAAAACCATCAACACCCTTTCCTGAACATCATCAAACTGTAAGAGACATGTACACTATTTCACCTCCTGCATTTGTTTCTCTTAATAACCTCCAAGTTGGTTATGGTGGCAGTTATGGCAGCAATTCAGAACCAAATGTGAGCAGCGTAGGACAACATAGTACTCCATCAACCCCCCTACCTGAACATCATAAAATTCTAATAGATATGTATAACCTTTTAACCCCTACCTATGCTGCCCTTAACAACATCCAAGCTAGTACAAGCCATAGTCCCCCTCACCCTCCAATCAAACAACTCCAATTTGGTGGACTTTCTGATGAAAACACGTTTGGACCTATAACTCCTATCACCCCACAAGTTGATTCAACTACTCCAATCAAACATATTATAGATAGTCCATTGGACGAGCCAGAACCCTTTCCTGGCTTTATGTTGAACTAATGATGTTGCATTTCTTGATGGTGCCTACACGCTGGTCATTCTGTAATGTTCTATAGACTAGTCATTCTATAATGTCTATATTTCCAACTATATGACTTTTCTTAGACCATGCTTATTTTCCAATTTCTACAATTGGTCATTTTGTAATATCTATATAACAATGTGCATAGTTATAAATATATGCACATTGTCATATAAATGTCTTTTTTTGACTAAATTATGTATGGTTTAGAAGAACATGTGCATCCTGCACAAAATATACTATCTCCAACTACACGACCATGCTCATTTTCCAATGCCTGTAGGCTGGTCATTTTTAGACTAGTCATTCTATAATGCCTAAATTTCCAACTATAACTGTTTTCTACAGACCATGCTAATTTTCAAATGTCTACAAGCTGGTCATTTTGTAATATATGTATATCAAAGTGCAAAGTTATATAAATATGCATATTGTTATATAAATTACACTTCCAATATGAAAACATACTTCATTGGTGCATTGAGCCTCACAGCTAAGTCACTTCATTGGTGCATTGAGCCTCACAGCTAAGTCAAGTTTTTAAGAAATCTCACCATATACAATGAATTGGTGCATTGTCTCCCAACCGAGTCAAGGTTTTAAATACTTTTTGTTATATATATAGATAAACATTACACTGCATTGAGTCTCATAGCTGAGTCAAGTTTTTCTAAACTCACTTGATATTTATTTTTAATTTCTGAATTTTTTTGAAAAATCCAAAGAAATTGAAAACCTTTGAATTTGACAAATGGCACATGAGTGTAGGTAAGGAGATGATGCTTTTTTAGCACAAAATAATTACAAGACGTCATCTTTACACAATATCCTTTTTAGTTTGATTTGCATTGTAGGAATAAAACAAAAGATATAAAACAACATGCTCTATCCTTGTCCTCTTTCATTTTAAACCTACTTTAATACCCTAATAAATAAAATATCATAATGCTCAATTTCACTAGATGTACACAGAAGATAATTCAATCTCAACCTAATAGCCAACGAAGTATACCTAACATCCAATGGTTCAAATGTTCTCATCACAAAATATTTTCTCCACCTTAAAACTGTAGACCGCAATTGCACAATTTCATCTAATGAACTAATACACACCAAAATCATGTTCTGCCATTTTGAAATACAAATTTATTGCTTTGGAACCTAACACTTCCAAAATTGAACTATTACCCTTTAACTTTGGTGATTTTCTCTATTTGTGAATGGAATTCGTTGTTGCCTGCGATAGGGAGTTACAGGAAAATTTTAGTGCTTTAACATTAGTGATGGAAGTGTGTCATACCCTATTTTCTCTGGTGTTTGGAGTGATGATCTGCACCTGTGAGAAGTTGTTGATTTGATCTAATTTCAGCTTATTTGTTCAGTTTTAGTGCACTTTAGTTACAGTTATGACTACTCTCGGTCTTAGAGAATGTGACTGTCTAGAGGGTGCGTTAAATTTTACTACTTGGAAGTACAGGTTGTAGATGCTATTGGAAGAAGTTGATCTTTGGGCCTTCGTGGAAACCATGTTGACACCTCAAACTGATCTTGCTCATTTGTTTAAAAACAAAAAGAGGAAGGTCATTGCATTGATTCCTCATATTGTTTAAAGAAAAGTAGCAAAGGAGATGCATGATGCCTTGACCACTTTTTATCAGATTGTGAACATCTTGTATAAGATGTTGGAAAATAGAGTGTGAATTTCATCTCGATATGTCCTTTAGTTTACAGTAGTAGCACCTAACTATATCCTTGTCTACTGAAATGCTGAACTTTTTGACAACTAGAACATTTTTTTCAGCAATTTAGTTATTTTTCAGACTCATTTTCTTTATCAATCATGGAAGAGATTACACTTTCCAGATTTGGTCGAGTTTTGTTGATGTAAATACAGCTTTATCATAACTTGCAGGCATTTTATTCAATAAGATTATCTGAGCATCCTCATCATCTATTTTAAAGTTAATTTCAATACATTGACTGATGAGAAACCAACACATATTGATATGCCAAAAAGCACTTTATCCATTCATCTCCAAGCCAAAGAGTTTTTGCTTGATGGAACTTTTCACACTAAAAGCTTGAGAGCTAAACAATGAATTAATGCCATCCCAAATTTAGGTCTTCATAAGATCTATGTAGTGTGAGTACACATCACATAAACCAAAACCAATGAGTTTTGTGACTTATTGATCTTTGATAGTCCATTTAAAAGCTTCATCAACTGCATGAAGTTTTGGTGTACTGCTTGCCACAATATTTCATAGATCCTTTTCAATCAGGATCAGTTGCAACTTTGTTTGATAAGTGTGTGTATTGTGCCCCCCCAATTTGACAATAGGATTTTTTTTTTTTGACAGTGACTAATTGAATGCCCTTCTCCTGCTTGGATAAACTTGGACTTATCGTGATTCATACATCTAGATGTGGATCCAGCTCATGATTACAAGCTTAACCATAATGAAATTTGATTTTGTTCCTGCTGCTAAAAACTACTGGTTTGCAGGACTTGCCAATATAGTGCATCAAATTATGTGATACTATTTAAAACCTAAATTGTAAGTATTGATGCAAAATACTATACATTAAATAAACTTTGTACAAAAAAATAGCATGGTAAACTAAACTGACAGGAAAAATGCTAGGAGTATACATCAGAGACTATATGTTGGATACAAGTGGATACAAGGTAGTGCCTGCCATAGTAAGCTAAAACCACCACACACTTAGTTGTTTGTCTATCAACATCAGAAAAGCAACATTCAAACTGAAAGAACAAATGATCCACTATCATCAGCTAGTTGAACTAACAGAAGGTACGAGGAGGCTAACACCAGACTGAAACTTATTGGACCTTGTATCCAAATATATAGATTAGCTAATCTGGGGTGCATACGGTATCATAATCACTACCTTAAATCTGTAATTCACTGCCTAATTTGAAATTCACATGCATCTGACAAGATTATTAGTCAATAAAAGCTCAGGAACTTTACCGAGAACTACTGCTTTAACTTAATTTCATAGTGACTAGTTCCCATCCAAAAACCAACAGGAAAACCCCCCACTGAGAAACCCAAGAAAAATTTTGAAAGATGTATAGGGTTTGAAAAAATTTATACGGGTTGAAGGAAAACAAAAATACAAATGTAAAAAAAAAATTGAACAAATGGGTCATTGCCCCGTAAGGTTCAAAAAGACCTTACCTACTCAAAATGTTCCAAACCCCTCTGTTATTTTTTGTGTCCACAGACACATTTGAAAAAACACCTCCTCCTTCCTCTGCTTTCTGCGGTGTATCCAAGATAGTTTATAAAAAAACCCTGTTTCAGATTTGAAAATGGAATGCAAAAAAATTTCATTCCCGTTACCTATTCCATAGGAGCAGAATATGGATGGCTCTCAATAGCAACGACACAACCTTCGACCACCACCGCAGGTAGGCTTCACCATAAGCTTTAGTGCGATGAGCGTTTAAATCTGAGGACCGAAACACCTGTGTGTCATGGCCTGAACCATGCCAAATCCTAAACCCTTGTCGTGGCCTGAACCATGCTAAATCCTCTGCTCTTCGCATGCCACAAACCATCATAATACAACAACGAGTGACGACCACAATGCAGAGAGGATAAGGATAGGTTAGAAAAATAATAAGGATAAGTTAGAAAAACAATAGGTAAATAAATTTAGGGTTAGGTCAAACACAAATCGACAAAATGTGTTTTACATTCAATTTTTAGGTTTAAAATTATTTATGATTCAATATTATTTGTCAAATAATTTGTTGATTAGTAAATAAATAGAGAACATATTTATTTAAATATAAATGTTATATTGTC
>MU224557.1:534269-560564 GCA_018584345.1 Thuja plicata
ATATGTATATGTATATATATATATATGTATATGTATATGCACATGTACATGTATATGTATATGCACATGCACATGTATATGTATATGTATATGTGTATGTATATGTATATGTATATGTATATGTATATGTATATGTATATGTATATGTATATGTATATATATGTTTGTATGTATGTATATATGTACATACATACATATATATTGTTGGCATATCTGATGTCGTGATGGTGCATGAATTTTGGAGATGTAATGATGAGATTTGATTACAGGATGATCAGATATTATGTTTTCATTGATGTTAATTATTGAATTTGTGTTCTTAGTATGTTGCCAAGCATAGTTATGATGAATGAAGGATTGAGGTGAGTTTCGGTGGTTGTTATCTTTAGGGGAGACTTAGGTGTGTCTCTAGATGACTAGTGTATGACCGTTACTGCTGAAGTGATTGTATGAGGAAGTTGTGATCACTTGAAGTCTAATAGTGCAATTGCTAGAATAGTTAATGACAAGTAATATATGATTTGAATACTTTTTCAAATCTGTGTTGTATCTTGTGATACGGTCATGGAATATGGTGGAAAACTATATTTAGATGCTATAGTTGCAACCAAGACTAATTTGAGTGACCGGTGTGTAGGATAGGTGACCGGTGAGTAGAGACAAAGTTGTTAACAGGTTACATTATTTGTGTTCTTGAGCGATAAGTGATAAATCTTTGATCGGTGATCAATGTTAAGGTTGTGGTAGGATCGATTAAGTTAGTCATGATCTGGTGATGTGTCTTCGTGATTGGAGGTGATGATCTGACATCACATTACTCGATGCTAGTGTGTGGAGAAGATTCTTGAGGAATCTTGTGTTTGGTCAAAACGTGTTTGACTCCTTGACACAACATTCTATGTAAATTATTGTATTGGTCAACACGGTCTTGGAAAAATGTTTTATGCATTTAATTTTGTTATGTGGCACGTTGGATTTGAGCGGGATGTTTTGAAATTCTAATTTAGGGTTTGATCAAGGTGGTGGACTTAAAAGTTCAGTATATAATGGATAAAGTTGAAGGTTAAGAGTGTTGATCGTGTGTTGAATAAGTGTGGTGTAAGGTGCGAGTTGCGATCAAGCCATGGAAGAGTTAAGTATGCTAAGAAGATATTGTGTGCTTTAGTAGATCTCATAAAGTAGAGGTAGTGTTGTTCTACATATCATTCTTTCTGTTGTTTCCTAACAGTTGTAGCAGGTTAAATCCCTTAACAGGGTAGATCCTAACATATCTTTTGTTGTAAATCCTCTAACAAGGTGGCACTTTGTCAAGTGTTTAAAGTCATACAACAAGGCTACTCTTAACAAGGAACATGGTTAAGCTCCTCATAGGGCATACTTCAAAAGAGTACCTGGAAGAATTGAAATATGGCTAGGTACCCCAGTGATCAGAAGAAATTCAATTAATAAAAAGATGTAGGAAAGACTGATCTGATTTGATGAGGTTATAAGCTTTTAGGATCCATTTTGCACTTGTTTTGAGGTCATGTTAACCAAGTTTGACCAAAATATTGGTAGGGTTGACCAAGTTTGACCAAAATTTTGACACATGAATTGATTGGAAGAAAAGTATGAGATATTTATATTGGTTCGGAGACCAAAAGACTGATTGCTCAAGCAGTCAACTACGGTTGACTAAAAAAAAGTCAACTATCAAATTTGACAAGTAAAACGATTTCAAATTTTGGTTTTGATCCTGAAAATAGAATCAGGATGGTCGAATTAGCTAGGGGTGTCATTTTCACGTCATTTGGAGCAAGTTGAAAATTAGGTCAAAAACCTATATAAAGGCCAAAAGGGTCATTTCAATTCATTTCAACCTTTTGAGTTAAAAAAATCTCTAAGAAAAATGGTGGTCCCCATTGATACTCATGTCAATTTGAGTGCCAACGTGTCCAAAACTGGCTAAGAAACTATCAATCAGCGGTAAGTAAATGACAAATCTCTCATTCAATTCCAGTTTTGTCAATTTCCATTGAATTTGAGAGTTTTTATCACATTTTTTATTTGAAACCTCAGCTTCTCATATGAGTCCTAGGGAGGGCTCGTACAAGAAACCACTACCAAATGCCCACTCATATCAAGCCATTGATTACTCATATGTCCCTTGCCTAGAACTCGTACGAGCACATTCAAAACAGCCCCTTAGCTCGTATTATGAACCATACCTTCTTGTATCAGAAAAGTTACTCATACTGGCCTATGTGAATGCTCGTATGAGACCTGATGCCAAACCTTTACTCGTATTGGAAACAACGGATGTTTTTAGCTCTAAAACGTCAAATTTTTATTTTCTTCGTTGTTGATCGGGCATCTTGAGCATGTTATGTAGCATTTATCTCTTCATTTGGTCATTTTGACACGGGTACTGATACTTCATTATTTGTTTCTGTAGGACCAATTACCTAATATCTAGTTCAATATTATATATGCATCAACAATGCACTTGGTCGCAAGATAGATGATGAGCAAAGAGCCACAATCACAGAGTGTGGTTTCAGCTAGCTTATGGGGAACTCTGAGATCAGGGTTAACCATGGAATATTGACAACTTTGGTAGAGAGGTTTCACAGTGAGCACAATACCTTTCACATGCCCACTGGAGAGATCACGGTCACACTATAGGTTGTATACTGCATCCTCTGTATTCTATTTTGCGATCACCATGTACAGTATGAGAGTGCCCAACGACCAGGGATGTTGGCACTTTGCAGGATCTTTGGTGATCAGGATATTCTAGAGAGATGGGTGTCATGGGACACCATGATGGCCAGGTATGCCGATCAATTTCCTCTGGCATGCATTATGGCAGATTTAATTGGCTGGAATCATACTAGATAGGGGTCAGCAGGGGTTCCAGTCTAGGTGGGTTTGATCTTGGAGGAGCTACTGGATAAGACAGTGAACCTTGGGTGGGGTTTGTGCTTGTTCGCACATCTATATCATGAGCTCCATGATATAGTCTACCTCGAGGCTAAGAGCCTCGTAGTAGGAGTCTTGATTCTACAGGTTTGGGCATGGGAGCATATTCCCATTTGCAGGGTGGTGGTAGATGATGCATGTTAGGAGGGGAATTCTTTCATATATAGGTACGCAGGTTTCATCACCCATCCCTATATGGGGAAGACAAATTATTGGTCCCGACAGTTCAATGACCTCATAGTGGTCACATGGCAGTCATACAAAGTCACTGAGGCATGGGGTGACTCGTGGTCGCCAAGCTATGACATATTCTTTTCTCGCCTATTGATTGGACCTACCCCTTCAGTCATTGGGAGATTTGTAGTGTCCAGGGTACACAGATAGTTTGACAGGCTACAGGCAGTGCCTACTGAGTTCACAGCCTATGCATGGTTTTTCAATGAGACACGACGAGGATGGGGGCCTCAGCTAGTGTATGTTATAGCAATACATGAGCTTCATGGCCTATTGAGGGCTCATTGGGATTACCTAGAGGAGATAGCAGATGCAAGGGTGATCCAAGAGTATAGGGATTACATCACATGGCACCCTTTCCCATGATTCACATATTTGGCTGCCCTAATTCCACGGATAGAGGGGGAGGACTCTCCCCAGAAGATATACTAGCAACAGTGCCGAGACAGATAAGGGGAGATCTGGGTGTGAGCTCGAGTAGAGAAGCACCAATAATAGGGCAATTTCGTAGAGGGGAGGGTGGTAGTTTTGGTGCAGTGGGAGGATAGGATGATCCCATTTTTTATGACGCCGACTAAAAGGTTAGGCAGAGGCATGATGGGCAGACAAAGCAGGGTGAGTAGGCCGAGGGAGAAGGTCAGAGGTAGAAGACCCCTTAGGATGCCATTCACTCACTTAGGGAGCAGGTCTGAGGTCTGGAGAGAGATGTGGTTGTTGTACATGCTAGCATTGCAGAGCGGGATCAATGCATTATTGATAGGGACTAGAGGCTTGTTGTCATGACCACTGAATGAGATGATTTTCAACGCATAGCCACTCATCAAACGAGCAAGGCCTCATATTATGTGGCAGTTTACAGTACTGCAGTTCCATTAGATAGACATGTGGTCTCCTTGTCTCAGTTCATGGCTCATTTCAAGGGTGCATACATTCCACAAGCTGATGAGGCCATTCCTCTACCACCTCCACCACTGCATGTTCCTTTCGATGATGAGGACATGGCTGAGAACTAGCTTTTGTTGATTTGTGTAAGGTGGGAAAAGGGAGATATCTTTAGATAGGGTTTTGAACAATGGAGATTTACACATAAAAGAGAGCCTATGCCACATTTAACCATTTACATTTAATTTTAATGATAAGGAATGTAGATCTGGAAATGTTTGCAAAGGACAATGGAATAAAATGCATACCTCCGAAAAAGAATTTGCTGAAAACCTTGTCAAATTGTCTCAGAAACTGTTGATTTTCGTGATCTTGAACCGAAACTATGAGATCTAAAAAACCCATAAATATTTTCCTATTCTGAGTTAGGTTTCCCTTGACCTCTTTATCAGGGTGCAATTATGCCCCAAAATTTTTGACCTTGACCTGCACTGCTTCGACGGAAATTCTGTTCGCAAATCCTGAAAGTTGACCAAAAAGGGTATCCAAATCTGCTCTTAAATTTGTTATTCCATACCTGTACCTACAAAAAAATGGTTTTGTTTGTTGGGGAGGAGGGGTTTGCATTGGTCAAACCCTAGTTTTTGAATTAACCTTATAATATAATTCAAATTGCATAAATAAACAAATCAAATATACGAATTCACCTTGCTTATATTGAAACCCTTGTGGAGGATTCGAATCCTTGAATCCACAAGTATGTACACGCCAAATGGATGTAGAATGTAGGATGTAGGATGTCTCAAATAAATTTATTTTGGATCTTCAACACCAATATTGAATGGATCTTGGAAGAGGAGGAGGCTTGCATGGATGTGGATGAAGAAATATTCAATAAGAGAGCTCCATAGAGCTTTGAATCCTTCAATGGCTACCAATGGATCTCCTTGATGAATTGGATGCTTGAAAGTGCTTGGATACTTGAGTGTAGATGATAGGTGATCATGTTCTTCATGTGTATTCCTTTTGGTTCTTCAAGTCTTGCCTCTTAGCTTGTCTTTCACACTTAGATTTCACTTAGAGAAAATGAGAGGAGAAAACTTCCTTATATACCAATCTAGGGCACAATCTTCTAGAGAGGTATACATAGGAGAATTAAATTGAAATTAGACCTATACCCATAGAAGTGGACCTATATTAAATATAATTTCAAGATTCATTGCCTCGAAGACCGAAATAGCCGACCTAGAAGCGGGAATTAAATCTTTTCGAAGCCTGACATCTGAAAACTTTGGGATCCAGAAATTTGGACCTTGGGTCAAGGTCGAGATCGACCTTGACCTAGATCAAGGTCAAGGTCAACCTTGACCTAGAAGGTTGACCTTGACTTAGAAGTTCAACCTTGATCTAGGTCAGGGTCGAGGTCGACCTTGACCCTGAGGNTCACAGAGCAGAATGCTAGAAAAGGTAGGAGAAAAGTGGAAAATAGGGAAGAGTCAGGGGGAAAAAATATATCCAAGTAAAAGAACCATTTAAGGCCTTGAGATGACCCCAAACCACTTACTCGGAGGGCTAAACCAGTCCAAATTGGAAGTGCTTCCATTTTTTGACGATACATTTAACCCCCACTTTAGCAAGAGTATGGACTTGACGCAAACTCTTGGTAAAGGAGATCACAAAGAAAATATAATCTTATTGAAATCAAAGGGACAAAAGAAATCCTCAAGCCCCCAAGGAATCAAGTCTTTGTCAACCCCAAGATTACAATAAGAGATACGTCACAACATAGAGAGAGAGAGAGAGAGTATGTAGTTCCTACACCATGTAGCTACAATGCAAATCTAACATGAATGCAACCTAGGACTTAGTCACTGGATTTGAGCTTGAAATTTTTCATCATTGAGTGTTTGGGACATTGGAGTCGATACAACCCTTAATGGTGTCACTGCGAGCATAAGGGTATCAGTATGACTTTCATCAGATAAGATGTGGGAAAATAATGTAAGCATCAAGTCACAAAAACCAAGATGACCTGAATATTATTTCCAATTGATGTTGCAAGAGTACACTGGTATCGAGGCATTCAAAGCCAGGATGACCATGAGTGTGATTTTGCATAAATAGGTAGATAAATAATAGTCAAGGAGATAGTTCTGACCTCACCTTGCGGTGCAAGTAAATGGAGTTGAGGTATGTGAGGCTGATCCACCGTACTATGGAATCTCTTATCACATACACCTAGTTTATTTGACATTGATAGATCATCAAGACCACACCAACAAGCAGTAATCAAAAGAAAAGATTAACAAAAATCATTCATAACAGACAACATCCAAAGAAAAGATCAACATATCTTCAACAAGTTTTTGTTTCACGTTTGTCTGTGTGGGGCGTTGAGAAACACTATTATGCTTGTGAGTGCGTTGTGCTTAATTGTTATCAGTCCAGTATTTATGTCACATTATCCAACGTATGTTGAGAAATATAGATGTATCCAAATAGGTAGTGTTAAGAAACATTGTTGATTGGGGTGTTGAGAAACGTTGGTGTGTCAGTAGCAAAATGTCCATAAATTTCTAAGGAACTGACTCTGGTTTGGTTCATCGATGGTCAATGTAGGGCACTTTCCCCCTAGTAATGAACTCCAATTAAAGATGATTTCTTTTTCTCATACTGTTGGGACAAAGCCGATTTGATTACCCTAGATTATGACTCTAGATCAGTTTCAAGCCAGGAGAGTTCTTAGAAGAACCAATGTGTCACGAAAGTGACCGAAAGCTTATGCACAAACTAAAGTGAAAGGATGTCAAGACTAAGCATTAATAGATGGAGCACTTGAGTAAAAGAGGTGCCTATTTACCAGGTTTTCACCTGCTTGGTAGAGATTCTATTTTTGCTACCAGGGCGCCTGTTTACCAGGTTTTCACCGAGGCACTTTTTCTTCTTTTTCAATTTTTTGTATTTTTCAATTTTTTCATTTTTCTATTTTTTTGGTTGATTCATCAAGGTGCCTGTTTACCAATTTTTTGTTAAGATGATCATTTTTTAGGAATTTTAGATATGTACATGGTGTTGGTTCACGAGAATATTTAGGTGTAGAACTTCTTCAGATAGAGAGTGTTGATGGGCTCTCAGATTTGTTCTGCTTCTGGTGTGCAGAGTCGATAGGCTCTCGAGCCAAATACTTCAGTGATAATATATGGACCCAGCTAGTTGGGTTCAAACATCCCCTTTTTCTCTAGATGTGATTGATTGCGGGATTCTCTCTCAACACTAGGTCACCAAACTAAATTTTTCTTGGTTTGACCTTCTTATTATACCCTCTCAACATTCTCTTTTGATAAGCTCTTAGGTGATCAAATGCCACTTCTCGACACTCATCCAACAGTTCCAGTTCTTGTAGTCTTGAGACCCTATGGTCTTCATTTGTGATCAATCTATTTAGATAAAACCTCAGAGATGGGATTTCTAGTTCTATGGTAAGACTGATTCTTCTACATATACTAGAGTAAAGGGTGTTGCCCCAGTAGGCGTTCTGATGCTTCAACTGTAGGCTCATAGTGCAGGATTGATCTGTAGATGCCAATCCTTTCCAAACTTCTTCATGGTGCAATGTAGGATCTTCAACAAATTTTTGTTGGAGGCCTTAGCCTACCCATTTCCTTGTGGGTAGTAGATGTAAGAAAAATGTTTCTTGATCTTGAACTCATCACAGAGTTCATGTATATTATTGTTCTTAAACTGCCCTCCATTATTAGTTATAATGGATGAAGGAATACCTTATCAATAGATAATGTGGTTCAAGATGAATAAGGCCACCTATTGTTCTATTGCTATGATGAGTGGTACCGCTTCAACCCACTTGATGAAATATTATGTGGCTGTTATGATGAACTTGTGTCCATTTGAGGAGGACAGATGTATCTATCCGATTAGGTCAAAGGCCAATGTGTTATAAATGGAATGAGATCCCTTGATGCAACATGTATAAGATTTCCATGAAGCTAACATTTCTTACATGTCTTGGCATATCTGATTTCTTCCTTCTCTATATCAGGCTAGTAGTAACCCGCTCTCAGCAGTTTTTGAGCTAGAGTTAAGCTGTTAGAATGAGAACCATAGACACCATCGTGAACCTCAGCTAACGCATGTTTGGGCTCCTCCTTTTCTAAACATCTAAGAAATGTACCATCTAGTCCTTGTCTATACAATTATTTTTCTATGAGAGCATACCATGAGGCATTGTGGATTAGGTTTTACTTTTCATTACGAGTTAGCACATCAGGGATGACCTGATGGTGTAGGTAGGCGTAGACATGTTTGTAGTGGGTTGATTCATATCCTATGATAGTACATATCATGTGGGAGTCAGGGGAGTTATAAGCAGGTAAATGAAGCTCTTCCACCAGAAACTCATAGTGGAAGTCGTCTTGTTGTTGTTGTGAGGAAGCCAATGTAGCCATTGCATTGGCCACTCTATTCTGTTTCCTTGGGATTTTTTGAAACATGATGAAGGTGAAATATTTCTTGAAATAATCAACCATTCTCTTATAAGGCATGAGTTTATCATCCTTCATCTAATAAACATCATTGATTTGGTTGATGACCAGCTGAGAGACACCATGGATGTGTAACTCAAAGATGTTTCATTCAAGAGCTAGTTTGATTCCATTTATTAAGGCTTCATATTCAATTATGTTGTTTGTACATGGGAAAAAGAGCTTGTATGCCTTTCAAATGGAATAACTCTGCGATGTGATGAACAACACACCTGGACCAGAACCTTGTTGTGTGAAAGGTCTGTCAAAGAACATTTTCCAGGATCTGTGAGTGATATGCAAAGTAGATCCATCCAAAAAATCAGTATTGATGGGTTGATCATCCTGTAGTGGAGCGTCAGCTAGTTGATCTACGATAGATTTCCCTTTGATGTCCCTTCGTTCAATATATTCAATGTCAAACTCACTGAGTAGCATGACCCATTTAGCTAACCTACCTGTTAAGGTGGCTTTTCTCAAGAGATACTTCAATGGATCAATCTTCGCAACTAGTCGTATAAAGTGCACCAACATGTAATACCTCAGTTTATGGGATGTGAACGTCATTGTTAGGCAAGCCTTTTTAATTACCAAATAATTCATCTCATATGAGACTAGGTTTCTACTGATGTAGTAGATGACCCATTCTTTCTTGTTCTTATCTTCCTATGCAAGGAGTGCCCCCAGTAACATTGCGATGGGTGAGATGTACAAAATCAATAGTTTTCACTATGTAGGAGGCATTAGCACTAGTGGATTTTCCAAATACTCTTTGATCTTATTGAGATTTTTGTTACATTCTTCATCCCATTGATATGTAACTCCCTTGCACAGAGTCTTGGTAAATTTTTGTGCCTTATCAGCCAATTACAAGATAAATCTCCTGATATACTGGATCCTTCCTTGAAGTATCCTCATCTGGCTAATGTTTTTGGGTGGTGGCATTTCCATGATTTATTGTACCTTTGCAGGGTCCATCTCTATGCATTTTGATAAGACAATGTATCCCAATAGTTTATCGGATGTGACACAAAATGCGCACTTCTTTGGATTCAACCTGAGCCTTCACTATTCCATCTTGTCTATGATTTTTCCCAAATCTTGTAAGTGTGTGGATCGTTTCATGGTTTTTACAAGAATATTTTCCACATAATCCTCCATGTTTTTGTGCATCATATAATGAAAGATCGTTGTTATACCTCTTTGATAGGTAGCCCCTAAGTTTTGCAATCCAAAGGGTATGACATTGCATCAGAAGGTCCCCCAAGCACACGTGAATGCAGTATTTTCTTGATCCTTAGGAGTAATCTTGATCTGATTATATACCCTGAGAAGCCATCCACTAGGGACTATATCTCGTACCCATCTGTCATATCCACGATCATCTCAATATTGGGGAGAGGAAATTTACTCTTCAGATAGGCTTTGTTGACATCCCCGAAGTTAGTGAAAACTCAGATGGACTTGTCTTCTTTAGACATGGGCACAATGTTTGACATCCATTTGTCATAATCAATGGCTCTGATGAAACCAACCTTGAGAAACTTTTCTATATCTTCTTTCACTAATAGAGAAATGTGAGGATGCATCTTTCTGAGTGTCTGCTTCACTAGTTTGACGCTAGGAACAATTGAAAGATGGTGCATTATCAGATCTAGATCCAATCCTGGCATATCCGAGTAAGTCTATGAAAAGTTGATTTTCTTTTCTTGAAAGTATTCAGTGAATTCTTTTAGCTCTTATGCTAATAAGGATTGTGCCAAGTGGATGATATGCAGATTTTCCTCAGTTCCAATGTTCACAGGTTATGTTGGCTCAATAATCACTAACGATTGCTCCCAAAAGTGACTAGGAAAGATATCAACTACCCCATACTTCAGCATCTTGGAGAGGTTTTCACCATCAGATGTGCCTTTTCTTTTTTTTATTTTATGTTCTAAAACCGCCACAATGTGGTTTTTGCCTTCAAAATGTTTGGTTCTTTACATTTTGATTTTATGACCGAGGTACTTGATATCCTCTTTAGTCATGTTCATGCTAGGTTCATTGGTGGAAGAGGTGACCAGTTCAAAAACATTGAGGTAACAAGCTAATGCATACTCATTGGGGAAGGTGGGCATATCTATGGGTTGTTCTTTTAAGCTCCAGTCAATGAGCTCAGGATGCATGAGTGCCAACAGTTTGATGGGTTCAAGGGTATTCATGGTATGTTCATCACAGACTTGGATTGTTAAGTATAAATCTAGATTGGTACCCTGTATAGACACATTCAAATTGGTGAGAGCCCTAACGACATCATCGAAGCCCATGTCAAGGATTTGCAAATATATTTCCTTGGACCTAGTCCTTGAGCCTTCACCTACCTCGAGCGGGGTCACATATTGTTGTACAGTATCAACCTCCTTATCTTAGGTTTCCTTAGATAGACTATCGAATTCATACTCATGAGAGTCTATTTCCCTAGTTAGGGTGAGTTCTTCCCAGGAATTTTGTGAAGGTTATGTCCTCTTTTTATTCATCAGAACTGTGTTGGGAGGTCGAAGCTTCATTTTGATCATGAACCACTGGTTGTTCCTCTGAGACTTGCTCTTCTATAGCATTGACCTGGGGAGTATGCTCTTCTTCCACATTGAGAAGAGATTGGATACATGGAGGAATGAGATAAGGATATTCATCTTCCTCATCAGAGTCATCCCACTTGTAAAGGGAAAATATGGATCAAGGAAAAACCCACATTAGCACTAGTGGATTTTCCAGATACTCTTTGATCTTATTGAGATTTTTGTTACATTCTTCATCCCATTGATATGTAACTCCCTTGTGTAGATTCTTGGTAAATGTTTGTGCCTTATCAGCCAATTACGAGATGAATCTCCTGATATACTGGATCCTTCCTTGGAGTGTCCTCATATGGCTAATGTTTTTGGGTGGTTGCATTTCCATGATTTACTGTACCTTTGCAGGGTCCATCTCTATGCATTTTGATAAGACGATGTATGCCAATAGTTTATCAGATGTGACACAAAATGCACACTTCTTTGGATTCAACTTGAGCCTGAACTATTCCATCTTGTTTATGATTTTTCCCAAATCTTGTAAGTGTGTGGATCGTTTCATGGTTTTTACAAGAATATTGTCCACACAATCCTCCATGTTTTTGTGCATCATATCATGAAAGATCATTGTTACAGCTCTTTGATAGGTAACCCCTAAGTTTCACAATCTAAAGGGCATGACATTCCATCAGAAGGTCCCCCAAGCACATGTGAATGCAGTCTTTTCTTGATCCTCAAGAGAAATCTTGATCTGATTATATACCCCGAGAAGCCATCCACTAGGGACTATATCCTGTACCCGTCTGTCATATCCACGATCATCTCAATATTGGGGAGAGGAAATTTACTCTTCAAACATGCTTTGTTGACATCCCCAAAGTCAGTGCAAAATCATATGGACTTGTCTTCTTTAGACACAGGCACAATGTTTGAGATCCATTTGGCGTAATCGATGGCTCCAATGAACCCAACCTTGAGAAACTTTTCTAGTTCTTCTTTCACTAATAGAGCAATGTGAGGATGCATCTTTCTGAGTGTTTGCTTCACTGGTTTGATGTTGGGCACAATTGAAAGATGGTGCATTATCAGATCTGGATCCAATCCTAGCATATCCAAGTAAGTCCATGAGAAGTTGATTTTCTTTTCTTGAAAGAATTCAGTGAATTATTTTATCTCTTATGCTAATAAGGATTGTGCCAAGTGGATGATATGTGAATTTTCCTCAGTTCCAATGTTCACAGGTTGTGTTGGCTCAATAATCACTAATGACTACTCCCAAAAGTGACTAGGAAAGATATCAACTACCCCATCCTTCAGCATCTTGGAGAGGTTTTCACCATCGAATGTATCTTTTCTTTTTTGTATTTTATGTTTTGGAACTGCCACGATGTGGTTTTTGCCTTCAAAATGTTTGGTTCTTTACACTTTGATTTTATGACCGAGGTACTTGATATTCGCTTCAGTCATGTTCATGCTAGGTTCATTGGTGGAAGAGGTGACCATTTCAACAACATTGAGGTAACAAGCTAATGCATACTCATTAGGGAAGGTGGGCATATCCATGGGTTGTTCTTTTAAGCTCTAGTCAATGAGTTCGGGATGCATGCGTGCCAACAGTTTGATGGGTTCAAGGGTATTCATGGTATGTTCATCATAAACTTGGACCATTAAGTATAAATCTAGGTTGGTACCCTGTATAGACACATTCAAATTGGTGAGAGCCCTAACGACATCAAAAAATCCTGTGTCATGGATTTACAAATATAATTCCTCACACCTAGTTCTTGAGCCTTCACCTACCTCGAGCGGGGTCACATATTATTGTACAGTATCAACCTCCTTATCTTAGGTTTCCTTAGATAGACTATCAAATTCATACTCACGAGAGTGTATTTCAGCATGGTCTACCATGTCTAGTACATGAGTGAATACCACTCTTTGCCCCTAGTTAGGGTGAGTTCTTCCCAGGAATTTTGTGATGGTTATGTCCTCTTTTTCTTCATCACAACTATGTTGGAAGGTCGAAGCTTCAGTTTGATCAAGAACCACCAGTTGTTCCTCTAAGACTTTCTCTTTAGTAGCATTGACCTGGGGAGTATGCTCTTCTTCCACATTGAGAAGAGACTGGATACATGGAGGAATGAGATAAGGACATTCATCTTCCTCATCAGAGTCATCCCACTTGTAAAGGGAGAATATAGATCTCTTTAGATAGGGTTTTGAACAATAGATATTTGCACATAAAAGATACCCTATGCCACATTTAATTATAATGATAAATAATGTAGATCATGAAATGTTTGCAAAGTATAATGGAATAAAATACATACCTCCGAAAAAGAATCTGCTGAAAACCCTGTCAAACGGTTTCAGAAACTGTTGATTTTTGTGATCCTGAACTGAAACTATGAGATCTAGAAAACCTAAGAATATTTTTCCTTTCTATGCTTGGTCAACCTTGAACTAGATACAAGTTTACCTTGACCCCTTTAGGTTGACCTTGATCTTCGTTGCTCTAACAGAAATTCTGTTCGTGGATCCTGAAAGTTGGCCGAAAAGGGTATCCGAATCTGCTTTGTAATTTTCTCTCCTGTACCTATACATGAAAGAAAAATGGTTTTGTTTTTTAGGTTGAGGGGTTTGCCTTGGTCAACCCTTGGTTTTGGAATTAACCTTAAAATATAATTGAAATTTCAAAGACAAACAAAGTAAATAAACAAATTCACCTTGCATGTATAGAAACCCTTGTGGAGGATTCGAATCCTTGAATCCACAAGTATGTATCTTCGAAATGTATGAAGAATGTATAATGTAGGATGTAGGATGTAGGATGTCTCAAATAAATTTCCTTTAGATCCTCAACACCAATCTTGAATGGATCTTGGAATAGGAAGAAGCTTGCATGGATGTGGATGGAGAAATCTTCAACAAGAGGGCTCCATAGAGCTTGAATCCTTCAATAGCTACCAATGGATCTCCTTGATAAATTTAATTCTTGAATGTTCTTGAATGATTTAATGCTTGAGAGTAGATGTTTTCTTCAATATATTTGGCTTGCTTCAAGTCTTGCTTCTTAGCTTGTCTTTTCACACTTAGCTCTTTTACTTAGAGAAAATGAGAGGAGAAGGCTTCCTTATATACCAATCTAGGGTACAATCTTCTAGAGATGCCTACATAGGAGAATTAAATTCCCATTAGACCTATACCCCTAGAAGTGGACATATATTAAATATAATTTCAAGAGTCATTACGTCGAAGACCGAAACAGCTGACCCAGAAGCGGGAATTAAATCTTTCTGAAGCCCAATAGCCAAAAACTTTGGGATCCTAAAATTTGGACCCTGGGTCAAGGTTGAGGTTAGGGTCGAGGTTGACCTTGACCTTGGTTAGGTTCAAGGTCAACCTTGACCTTGAGGTCAAGAATCTTAGAATCACAGAGAAGAATGCTAGAAAAGGTAGGAGAAAAGTGGAAAATATGGCAGAATCAGGGGGAAAAAGCAAATCCAAGTCAGAGACCCATTCAAGGTGCTTGACATGACCCCAAACCACTTACTCAAAGGGCTAAAATAGTCCAAAATGGAAGTGCTTCCATTTTTTGACTATACATTTAGCCCCCGCTTAGCAAGAGTATGGACTCGATGCAAACTCTTGGTAGAGGAGATCATAAAGAAAAGATAATATTATTGAAATCAAAAGCGACAAAGAAATCCTCAAGCTCCCAGGGACTCAAGTCCTTGTCAACACTAAGATCATGATAAGAGAGACATCACCATTCAAAGAGAAAAGGAGAGAGGGTGTGATTACCTTGCCCAATGAGATGTGTGTATCTCATTGTGAACCACAAAAAGGATAGGATGGCCCACCAAGCAAGCACTTGATAAAAACCCCATAAATCTTTGCACCTTCTGGCATATTTGTGCATGTATGTAGTGCATCTTCTGATAGCTTTTATGAAGTTCCCATGGATCCATATCCTCGTATCACCATTGAATACATTTGTAAAATGCGTATCTCTTTAGGATTTAACAACTTATGTGTGTTACCTTCTGAGGATTTAGCATATTGAATTGTAATTGAATGCGTATCTCTTTAGGATTTAGCAACTTATGTGCATTACCTTCAGAGGATTTAGTATGTTGCGAAACAAAAGGTTAGAACAAAAATGCAATAACATAGAACAAGGGAGGCCATATATATGCCCCCCTCCTTAAGATGGAAAAATACATACTATTTTGGCATGTTAAGGAAAGAACAGAACAAGGTTAAATACTTCTTCAACATCAAGACAATATCCATAGACAACACCCAGTCCAAGCCAAGAAGGTCACAGCTCCTATGAGGCCATGGAAGGGACGAATGCAAAGAGATATCATGCAAGAAGTGAAAAAGTAACCCTTGTGAGGGATATAACACTATTTAGTTTTCAAGGTGAGAAATTTATCAACCATGGAAACCCAATATTAAACAACAAAATAGGTTATGATAAAGGACATAGATCCTTTATGCAAACCAAAATTTTCATGTATGATTGGATATCATATAATAGATAGATACTGCTTAACCAAGGGAAAAGTGGATCCCAGAAAGATGGAAAAGAAGGAGATGACATCCTTGCCCCCAAGCGTAGGAACAAGGATGAAAGGGGACCTATTATATCGCTCACAACACTATGCAAGATAGCGAGCCCCCAAAGATTAGGCTAACATTGTTTATATAAAGTGGAGCTCCATAATAGGAACATAAATGTTATTTAGAGAAAACAAGATTGAAATATAACTTAGTGCCACATGATATATAAATAAATTTACTATCAATGAGCTGCCTAATCTTATAATGTAAAGCTTGACATTCATTATTAGAGTGATTATTAAATCTATGATACAAACAAAAAGGAAGAGTCTTCAAGTGTGGACTACATTTCTTTTTGCATTTAGGTCTAGTAATTGTCTTCGCACGAAGGAGTTTAGGCAAAAGAACTTCTTGGTCAAATTCATTCAAAGGGTCATCATGTTTTGAAGTGTTATTTGAGATGTTAACATTGATGTGTTTTTGAGGATTAAATCCCAATCCATAAGAATTCTCATGCCCCCAGTCTTTAAGGGCATTTGAATTCCCTGTTTATGCTTACCACATCCTTGACCATGGAATCCTTGTTTAACTAGTAAATGATAACCAGGACCATAACAAGAAGCCATATCAGAAGGAGTCAATGGAACTTTATTAGTCACTATGTCATTACTAGTGGGTTTGATAGATTCATAGTGGGTAGAAGTAATGACAAAGTTATTACGAAGGGCATTAGAAGTAGAAGCAAAATCTCGTTGTTCAAACTCTCTTTGTTGCTTCATAAAATCAAGATTAGAAACTTTATACTCTCCAATAAAGATATGATTAAAATCCAAGGTTCCCCAATCATCTCCAGGAAGAGCATTAGAGGAAGAAGGATTACTATTAGGAATAGGAATATTGTGAGTTTGAATACTCAAACAAGGATTTGGCGCATCATTCGCATGAAGTGTATACACCATGTTGTTGTGAATAAACTTGACTTTACATTGAAGGGTGGAAGGAACAACATGCATCTCATGCAACCAAGGTCTACCCAAAAGAATGTTATAATTAAGAGGTCCACACATAGCATGAAAGGAGTATTCAGGATGACCAGACCTACCTTGATAGGTAAGGGAATGATGCCCAAAGTTTTCTTATCAATGTTATCAAAGCTAGGTATAGGAACATTGTCAGGTTGAATAGTTGAAAGATTGACTTTAATTGCTTTGAGCGTGTCCATGCTAAAAATATTAATCCCAAATCCATTATCAATTAAGGTATTATGAATGATACTCTTATTGATAGTAACAACAACCATAAGAGCATCATATTGATTCTAAACTTCTTTAGAAGGTAAATCCTTTTGAGTAAATACAATGTCAGGAGGACCTGGGGTAGCATGCATGCACTGTAAGAAGGCATTGCTGTTCTCTTGATTAGGAGGTGGAGTGGGAAGAGTTGCTATAGATTTTTTTAAGGATTCATGGTAGGTAGGTGAAGTTTAAAGAAGCTCCCATAAAGAAATTTTGGTAGGGGTATTGTGCAATTAGTTTATCAAATCATACTCCTTGCTAGGAAGACGGGGTGGAGGAGGAAGAATGGTTTGAGAAGGTGGTAAAGAAGTTGGAACCACCATATTAGGTTGAGGGTTATTCCTTGTATGATAAGCATGTGAAACAGAATCTATGTTATCCAAGACATCCAAAGGATCGCTAGGTTTACCCTTGATAGTAATATGAGGATAGCCTTTAATAGTCAACAAGGGTTTTAGATAAACCATGTTAATTGTCTCAACACTATGAATAGATTCACAAGAAGGACACAAAGAAGACATCCTAGGAGGATATGAGGTAGGATATTGATTCTTCATAAGATCATCACTAAGAGGGGAGCATGAAGGGAATTCATATCAAATGCCTCATCACTAGAAGGAATCCCAAATGAAGGTAAAGCATCTATAATGTCTTCTTCTTTCTCTAAAATGTCTGCATAAGGGGAGTGTGTTTTAGAAAAAGAGTCACCATCATGTATGAATATGTCATCCATTAATAAATCACCTTCTTGTATCAAGGCATCTTCACGAGGAGGGGATAAATCAATATCTTTATCTAAGGGTTCATCCCAAAAAGTAGAATCATCCACAATGGCTTCATGAGGAAGAGAGTAATCATCATCCAAATCCAAAGGTTCATCCAAAATACAAGGATTATCATCTCTATCAATAAATCACCTTGTAGGAGCTCCATAAATCACTAAATCTTGTTCCTAAATGGGAAAGAAGGTAAAATATATTCTAAAGTAGGCTCATAGAAAAGACATATATTAGGAGGAGAATTAACAATCAATCCTCAGCTCATCTCCATAAAGAGAAAGATTAAATTCATATGCTTTCTATAATATATCCTTACAAGGTAATACAAGAGAGGAAAAAGAAACATCACATGCACTAAATGAAGTCTTTCTAGGTGTATCAATGTTGTAAACAGTGGAACATGAAGGTAACCATGCACACACCCTATGGTAAAGGTCAATTAAAGATGTTGTAGAGGAGGATGAAATAGGAATAGGATCCATGGAGATCTTATTAGAAAAAAATTAATCCTCACTTCCATGTACCTCATTAGGGGATCTATCCTCTTTCTCAACAAAAGCCTCATCAAAGTATTCAAAACAAAAATCATACACGTTGAACACAAAGTAACATTACAAGTATGAAAAATGTAAATGTTTTTGTATTTTTAAAGAAATTTGTGATTTTTTATTTTTGAAATATAAATGCAAGAGAATAAAATAAACCTAATTTTATATGCATGTAAGACCTAACATAAAATGAAAATATAACACCAAAAAGAAAAAGTTGTCCATCACGGGTTCACCAAAATGTAAAGGGAAAATATGGATCTCTTTAGATAGGGTTTTGAGCAATGGAGATTTGCACATGAAAGATACCATATGCCACATTTAATCACTTAAATTTAATTGTAATGATAAGGAATGTAGATCTGGAAATGTTTGCAAAGGATAATGGAATAAAATACATACCTCTAAAAAATAATTTGCTGAAAGCCCTGTCAAACGGTCTCAGAAACTGTTGATTTTTGTGATCCTGAACTGAAACTGTGGGATCTACAAAACTCAAAAATATTTTTCCTTTCTATGCTAGGTTGACCTTTACCTAGATGAAGGTTTACCTTGACCCCTTTAGGTTGACCTTGACCTATTTTTCTCCGATGGAAATTCTGTTCGGGGATCCTAAAAGTTGGCCAAAAAGGGTATCCGAATCTGCTCTGTAAATTGTTGTCCTGTACCTGTACCTACAAGAAAAATGGTTTTTATTGTTGGGGAAGGGTTTTTCCTTGGTCAAACCCCAATTTTGGAGTTAACCTTAAAATATAATTGAAATTGGAGAGACAAACAAAGTAAATAAACAAATTCACCTTGCATGTATAGAAACCCTTGTGGAGGATTCGAATCCTTGGATCCACAAGTATGTATGCTCCAAATGTATGTAGGATGTAGGATGTAGGATGTCTAAAATCAATTAACTTTAGATCTTCAACACCAATGTTTAATGGATCTTGGAATAGGAAGAAGCTTGCATGGATGTGGATGGAGAAATCTTCAACAAGAGGGCTCCATAGAGCTTGAATCCTTCAATGTCTACCAATGGATCTCCTTGATGAATTGAATGATTGAATGTGCTTGAATTCTTGAATTCTTAAGGGTATATTATTGCTTCAATAGATTTGGCTTGCTTCAATTCTTGCTTCATATCTTATCTTTTCACACTTAATTTTTTTACTTACAGAAAATGAGAGGAGAAGGCTTCCTTATATACCAATCTAGGGCACAATCTTCTAGAGAGACCTACATAGGAGAATTAAATTAAAATTATACATATACCCATAGAAGTGGACCTATATTAAATATAATTTAAGATTTGTTGCCTTGAAGCCCGAAACAGCCGACCCGGAAGCAGGAATTAAATATTTTCGAAGCCCAACATCTGGAAACTTTGGGATCCTGAAATTTGGACCCTGGGTCAAGGTCAAGGTTGACCTTGACCTAGGTCATGGTCAAGGTTGACCTTGACCTAGGTTAGGGTCAAGGTCAACCTTGACCCAAAAGGTCGACATTGACCCTGAGGTCAAGAATCTCAGAATCATAGAGCAAAATGCCAAGAAAGTGGAAAACAGGGCAAAATCAAGGGGAAAAAGTAGATCCAAGTTAGAGACCCATTCAAGGTTCTTGACATGAACCTAAACCACTTACTCAAAGGGCTAAACCAGTCCAAAATGGAAGTTCTTCTATTTTCTAACTATACATCACTTGCGAACGGGTGTGTCTCTATTTCATTTTTCCTTAGCTAATAAGAAGCCTAGACCATGTGTATCCCTAGAACTTCTATGTTTGAGAGAAATGGGTTCAATGAGTCCATTTTGATTACATCCTATGGGACCTTTTCCTGGATAACCAATGCATTGAACCAATTCATATCCTATGCCATACTTCTCTGGGGAGATCTCACAATGTTTCACATCATTATCCTCAGGTTCTTTATACAACTAGTCCAAGATGACTTCCTCCTCTTTTTCATCCTCCAGTGGCATAGTTGCCTAGATAAAGCTACCATCAAAGATGACCTTTGGTGTTGTTGTTGATGGTCTCATCTCTTCTGAGGGTTTTCCATAAGACCTCGGTTATGTAGGAATAGATGTAATTGAAAGAACACGTTCTATTGTGTATCCACCCATGCCAGTGTCTCTGATTTTTAGCTTCTCCCTTTCTTTCATCAACTCAGTGGCTGATTCTGAAGTCGAAGCTTCTCGATTGTGCAGAATGAGAGTGTCAATTGACTATCTCAGTGTATTGTAGGCATAGCTAGCGTCTGCAAGAATGGTGACTTCCACACAATTGAAGGGGAATTTGATGCACTAGTGATAAGTAGACATGACAACTTGCATCTCATGGATGTAGGGTCTTCCCAACAAGATGTTGTAATCCAATGGAAGATCCAACACATAAAATATGACGTCTCTTTTGACAGGTCCCACTTTGATAGGTCAAGTCATGAGACCTTTGGAATATCTCTCCTGTTCATTTTATGCATTTATTGTGTTTATCTTTTTAGGATCAATGACATGTTCTAAAAATCCCACTTGTTCAATCAGCTTGTAGGTGAAAATATTCAATCATGCGCCTCCATCTATCAATACCCATTTGAAAGGATTTTTGCAGATGATGAATTTGATGTGTAGAGGAAGGTTTTGAGGGTGACTCAAATAGTTATCATCTTCTTTTAAAAATGGCAAGTAGTGAGGTGAGGTCAAGTGACCCATCATGGATTGAAACTGATCCAAATAGAAGTCCTTAGGGACATTGGCAGTAGACAAGGATTTTTCCAAGACCTCTATATGAGATGGAGAGATCTTGAGCAAATCAAAGATAGAGATATGGGTGTTTGTTCTTTGTAGTTGCTCGAAAATGTTGTAGTTAGTAGCATGAGATGAAGTGAGTTGTTTGGAGTTTGACACCTTCGACGTAGTCACAACTAGTTGTTTGCTAGTTGATGTGGAAGGTTTGGATGTTGATGGTTGGTTGTTACACGTAGAGGGGTTGGAAGGTCCAAATCCTCTCAAGGTGACCTTAGCTTGCACGCAGGTCATAGCGTTGGTTGATCTAGACTCTTTCTCATTTTTCTTGACAATGATTACATTGCAATACTCAGAAGAGATAGGCTCAAGCATGTGAATGACATTGTTATCATTGGTGCTATAGGTGTGATTGATCCTATCACCTTTCTTGGAGCTTTCTAATTTCTCATACTCAGGCAAGGGGTTCTTGAATGCTTTGTGATCAACATTCGTGGCATGGTTTCTGACTACAATTGTCTCATTCTCAATGAGATCTTGAATCTCATGCAGTTTTCCATTGTGTGCCCCTTATTCTTGTGGAATCCATAGTAGTTATTTTCACTCCATCATTTTGGTTTTACCTCTGGTTCATATGGTCTGGATTTATCTGGCAACATGATCAGTTTGTTAATTAGTAGAGTCTTAAGCACCGATTCATAGGATTCACCTAAAGGAGCAAATTTTTGCTTGCTCTTGGCCCAAGGTTTCTCCTTCATGAGATTACTGATTCATTTGGAAGGAGATTTTATGGTTTTTTAGTAGCTTTTAGGGATTTTGAGCCACTCATCAGGTTGAAGAATGTTGGTTTTGGTTGAGGAGAAACGTGATCAATTACTCCATCATTTACCACATGTTTGTTTTTATTTCAGTATTTGTTTTTATCCTTGGAACGAGAATTGTACTTGATTTCCTTTTAAAGGGTAATCTCGCCCCTTTTGACAAGCGTGGTCTCTATTTTCAGTGCACTCTTCATGATTTTATCAAAAGTGGGTAGATATTACATCTGAATCAGATAGTTATACTCAAGTAGCAACACGTTGGTAAATATATCCTGCTAATACTGAGGACATGGTTGAAAGATAACTTCTTTTGTTCTAATATTGTACCCATTTTTTACTTTTATACACGATGACATGCTCTGATGATTTTGTATATCTCAAGATTTTGATGTATCCTTGAAATTGACTATATATATAGAGACATATGATTCTGATCTCATGGTACTTGTGTTGACTTATGTTATGAGATGTTTATTTCCTTATGATGTGCTATATGGATGCATTTCTTTTATGATTATGTATGGATTATGATGCTTTATGGATTATTATGCAGATGTATATGCAATGTTTATGTGAATTCTACATGTATGGAGGATGTGGTACTATTTACGAGGATGCAATTATTATACAATATTTTTCTTTTCTTTTCTAATGCATATATGTGTTTGGTTCTATTTAAGGTATCAAATACTAGGCAAGTACCATAACTTAGGGATTGGACATTCGACTGAGCAGCTATCCTCCTTTATAGAAACTCATTTAATTTATCAACCCAGGGATGTATTACTTGAAATGGTTCAGCAAAGTATATGCACTAAGGAGTTTTACTCAGACCACACAATGGCTTCAGGAAACAAATTGCTTTTGAAGGTAAACTATTCTATGGCTGTAGGAAGTAAATTGGTTTGAAAGGAAACTATTTTAAAGCTGTGGAGAATTCTAGAAATGAAATGCAAAAGTGAAAGTTCTTGAAAGAACACTATAACTTGAAAATATTGCAAAACATGATCATAGTATTTCAACAACTCTACCTCTTTGCCTACAAGAAGTGTTGGACTACCCTGTGACTTTTGGCTGCAGGAAACTGTGTTAACACCAGAATTATAAAAATAAGAAGTAGGAAACTTAAACTATATGAAAATGATCCTATCTAGCTAACATAGATTCCTCACCAAGTGGGCCCCCTTGAGTGAGTATCCAAACTCAATTATGTTGAGCTGTAGATTTAAAACTTCATTCGCTGTTGATAAAAAATGTATTACAAATTCAATTGTAAAGAAACAAAATGTAAACTATAATTGATAATTCCCTCCTTCTCACATAGGAGTGGGGATTTATTTAAATAAAAACATCTTACTACTATCTAGTCACACCATAAAGATAGGCGGAGCTTTTATTACATTCCTACTAAACATGAAAGGAAACTATAAAACTGGAGATTGAATCGATCCATGAAAGAGGAAGGAAATAATTTTGACAACAAATCCAACTTCCCACTCTTCCATAGATTTCCTTAGAGAATTTAGTTTGATGCCTGGGTCTTTTCTTGTTTTCTTCCACCTTGATCATACCGAATCCATCTGCACTGCGCCTGAGGTTTCCCCGTATGCACCTGCTGCAAGACCAGGTCGAGCGTCCAAAACATGGACGTG
Organism: Thuja plicata; assembly: GCA_018584345.1. NCBI lineage: Eukaryota > Viridiplantae > Streptophyta > Pinopsida > Cupressales > Cupressaceae > Thuja > Thuja plicata. The sequence goes on from MU224557.1 coordinate 557,836, forward strand.
ATTTACCTGGTCAAGGTAATGGTTGCTAATTTAGTGCACTACACTCCAGATGTTAGAGACATTTATGATAACAAACATCAAGATACAGATTCATCATTCATGTTTAAGCAATAAATTCATTCCAAAAAGACATAACTATAATTCCAAAATAAGTAATCTAGCATCTTCATCCAAGTGTAGCATGTTTAAGTATTTCCAATCACAAAATAGGTTCAGTTGCAACATGACACATAACATAAAATATAAGTAAAAGTATTTGTAAAATCATAATAAGCATGATGAAAACATGGAAAAGATCCTAGCAAGAGCATGTCCTAGGGATTATAAAGCATGACATTAATATCCCCCTACGAAGGTCAATTCCTGTCCTCGGGCACTGAAACATTCCAGATCTTTGCAAGTACTCAAAGATCCTCTTCCTATGTCTCACCAGTCATAGAGGTGCCCACATGCCAGTAATAACCATTTGTGCGCTCCATTTTAATTTCCCTGCTCATTTCCAGGTGTTCATCTACCTCATTGTCAATACAACTATATAGTGGCCATAGGAGAAGAGGGGGTTGGAAGGAAAGTGGAAGCCACCTTTTAGGATGAGGTTGCCTACCCGGGCATAGGTACCATTGAAATATTTATACAACATCTCTTAAGTTGATAAGGCTATGAGGTTCAACCTTCTTTAACGCCAATGGTAATCTTTCCCATCTCTATCTCAACCCTTCTGTTGCCCTGTTCCCATCTGATAAAGAGAGCTACTAAAATGATGGATATACCTCTTCCTTGTTATTTAGTATCCTTTTATGAGCTACAAGAAGATTTAAGTTGAGCTATAATGTTGTGCGTAAAGTTTTATGCTCAAATTCTATGGGCATTATAGCAATCTTGCCATACACCAACTCAAAAGAGGTAAATCCAGTAGGGGTTTTCCATGTGGTGCGGTAGGCCCACACAAATTATTGTAATCAGCTACTCCAGTCTATTTTGTGCAACTGAGGATGGCCTCAATTTCCCTGTTGGTGATCTCAGCCTGACCATTTGCCTGGGGATGATATGGACTAGACTTCCTGTGGCAAATGTTGTATTCCTCCATAAGTGTAGTGATTAGATTAGAAGTGATATGAGCTCCTTGATCTGTGACTAGTTCCTGTGGAACACCATACCTAGTAAATATTTCCTCATATAAAAATTGTACAACCCTGTTATCCCTTGCATGCTTCATAGCCCATACTTCCACCCATTTAGTAACATAGTCAGTACAAACCAAAATGTAAGAGTTGTCATTTGATGGGGGCTGAATTAGTCCCACAAAATCTATTCCCCATTTATCAAATGGAGTGACTATTACCTAAGGAAATAGAGGCATTTCATCTTATTTGGTGGGTTGACCCATACCCTGACATCTATCATACTTGCGAGTGTAATTGGCTACATCTTTATAGAGAGTGGGCCAGTAATAGCCAGTATTGAGTATCTTCACAGCTGTACATTTGGCCGCAAAATGGTCACCACAAGGTTCATCATAGCAGGCATGAAGAATATCATAGGTCTCATCCTCATGCATACACCTTCTTGGGATTTGATCAAGTCCAGTGTAGAAGAGACAGTCGGCCAGCCAAGAAAAATTGAAAGTCTTTTCAATTAATAACCTCTTTTCCTTGGAAAAAAAATGTGGGGGTACCTTTTGAGTAACCAAATAATTGGCGATGTCAGCATACTAGGGGTTATGAATGGAAATATAAAATAGGTGTTCATCTAGAAAGATGTCATCTATGACATGTGGGTCATCATCATTCTGTAATCTGGAGAGGAAATCAACCACTACAATGGTTTTGCCCAGTTTATCCACTATCGTGATGTCGAACTCTTGTAGCAACAAGAGCCATCTAGCAAGCCTTCCTGAAATAAAAGGATTATTTACCAAATACTTGATGGCTGCATGATCAGTATGTACAAATATTGGGTAACCAGTTATGTAGTGGTGAAACTTATTCAGTGCATAAATTACAGCCAGGAGTTCTTTTTCAGTTACCGTGTAGTTCAACTCTGCACCTTTCAGATTCTTACTTATAAAGTAGATGACATGCTCTACTGGTCCATCTTTCTGTTCAAGAGCAATGCCTACAACATGGTAAGAGGCATATGTGTGGATGTGGAATGGTAATGCCCAATTAGGGCCTCTGAGAACTGGTGCCTGTGTAAGTACTTTCTTCAGCTGCAGGAAGGATTCTTCACAAGAGGTTGTCCATACGAACTCTGAATCCTTTGTAAGCAGGGAGTACATGAGCCTGACGAATTTTCTAAAATCCTTTATGAATCACCGGTAGTAACCACCATGTCCCAGAAAGCTACGAACATCCTTCTGTTTGGTGGGAGTAGGGAGGTTCATGATGACTTCAATTTTTGCTAGATCCACTTATATTCCCTTGGAAAAGATGTAGTGACCTAACACCACACCTTCCTGCATCATCCTGAAGCATTTCTCTCTATTGAGGGAAAAATTATGCTCCTTACACTTGGTAAGAACTCTGCCCAAATTGACCAATGCTTCCTCATAGGTGTAGACACCCTAAAATGGACAGGCTTGCGAATTTACATTAAAAACACTAATTTTCATCTATTAATTAATGGTTTCTTAATCATTAATTAATCATCTATTTTTCTTCTAAATTCATTTCTCAAATCATCTAATCCAATTCCCAAAATTAATTAAATAATTAATTTTATTTAATTAA
>MU224557.1:576387-597281 GCA_018584345.1 Thuja plicata
CTTCAGTTCAAAAAGGTAACTCATAATTAACTCCTCAGTTAACCAAACTCTATCTCCTCTTAACCAAATAAAGAGGTGGAGTTTACTGAGGATCTCTCATGTTCCTTTTGATCTCAACCGTTCATCTTCCCATCTCTGGGATTAATCTCAACCATTCATTTCACCACCGATTCCTATATAATAAACCCTTCATAACCATTTGAAGGATCCAGGATTTCAATCTCCCATGCGTCATTACTCCGTCAATTTGGTTCTAGCATTCAAGCCATCTTGCGATCACACACACACATTTCAATTATCAAATTCTCGATGCTTCTCAAGTCATAGACGCTGCCCCGCCAATACTGAGCATCAAGAACACCGTTTCAGAAGGAGTAGAGAGAAACAATAGAAGCTTCAAGCATCGAAGGGTTTGCATTTACTTGTCTTCCTTTCTCTTGTTTGTACATTTTATTGCTCACGTTTCTGTTATTCGTTTAGTAGTTATTGTATACTTGATTTGCATTCCCTTGTGAACCTTTGCTACTAACCCCCGCCCTTGGAAAGCTATGGGAATCCAGAGAGAGAGGCGTACAATAGGTTTCCCCATAATTTGTGAAGTCGTCCATGTATATTTCCATGCAATCATGGGAGATATTAGCAAAAATGCTAATAACTGCACCTTGGAATGTAGCTGGAGCATTACAAAGGCCAAAAGGAAGTACATAGTAAGCAAACGTTCCCCAAGGGAAAGTGAATTTCATTTTCTCCTGATCTTTAGGAAGGATCTTGATCTGGTTGTAGCCACTATACCCATCCAAGAAAGAAAAATAACGCTTTCCTGCTAGGGAATCTAGGACTTGGTCTATAAGTGGTAGGGGAAAATGGTCCTTCTTGGTGGTATTGTTAAGTTCCCTATAGTCGACACATACTTTCCACTTTCCTCCTTTCTTTGGGACAATAACTAAAGGTGGGACCCACTAGCTGTTAGATATTGGGTAGATAAAACCAACGTTTAGTAATTTTTGTAACTTTATTTTGACCGTTTCTCTTAATGCAAGGTTTATACACCTCTGGAATTGTCTGACAGGATATTTGTCTTCTTTTAGGAAGATCCGGTGGGTACATAGTTTGGGGTCCAAACCTTTCATGTTAGAATAATTCTAGGTGAAGGCTGTGGCATGGCTTTTTAGCAGGGTAGTCAATGATGTCTGTTGTTGGTCTGTAAGTTGGCTATTAATATGTAAGCAATGGTCAGGGGAAACTTCCAAATACTTTGTGAGTTCTACCATAATGCATCTATTAATGGAGGTGCTTGGACCTCATGGGGAAGTAGTTGGTGGTAGAGGTGCTTGGTTGTAGGAGAGGGAGGTAAGGCGCAATCAGGGTACAAAGCTTGCAGGGAGCAGTTATGGGGGTTGAGACAGTTAATGGATTCTGAATCACGACCATACTGGTTTTACCGCTAGAGTGACATCTGATAAAGGCATTAGTAGTATCCAACCAAGGTCGACCAAGAATTATAGGATAGCCTCCTAATGTGGCTTTAGGCGAGAGGATCATAAAGTCGACATGGTAAGACCAATTTTCAAGGTCAACAACTATATCCTCCACTTCCCCATCGGGTTTGACAGTAGAAATGTTTACAAAATATAGGACAATGGGTGTTTCCCGGAGGGTAGTGATGTGAATTTTCTGCATGATATCCTATCATGAAATTTATGGCATCTCCTAGGTCAATTAAAGCATTTTTTATGGCTGTCCCATTAATGGTTACTTTGACAATTGGGCTACCCGGATCAGAATACTTGGGGACCACTATCTTTTTGAGTATGATATCAACAAGTTTACCTAGGACATGGACTATCTGGGGGTCCTTCTACTTACGACCAGGTTTTTTAAAGTAGGCTTCCTTGATAGCCTTACCATATGTGGGAACACCCTTTATTTCCTGGAACAACAAAATCTGAACATTAGTGTTCTTTAATTGATCTAGGATGTCAAAGGTTGCATCTTCCTTATGTTTAGAGTTATCAACCCGCAACCTTTGTGGAAAGGGAGGTTGAGATGGTTGTACTGGTGCTGGTAATACCATCAGACCTATTGGAGTGGACTTTGGCATAGTTTGAGGTAGGGGCTAATTTGGAGTTACTTCAATTATAATAGGAGGTGTGGGCAGAGTGGTGCTAGACCGTAAATGAATGTCATTGATTACGTATGCAGGGTACTGGTTTGGATCAATGGAATAGACATTTTGCTAAGGTGCTGGTGGCCTATTATTAGGATTCGGTTGAGGTTGTGTAGGGAGTTGAGTAGGCTTAGGAGATGTTGTGGTGGCTACATGAGGTGGCAGAATGGATTATTGTTGTGGCTGTTGTGGTGGCTGCAGGAGGTGGCAGAAGGGCTTGTTTTTGTGGCTGTTGTGATGGATGTGTGAGTCCCTTCTGCTGGTTTGGCCATTGCTGACCCCCACACCAGTGAGTGTTTTGTTTCCAATTCCCCTGGGGTTGTTGCCAATTCCCTTGGGGTTGTTTCCATTGAGGACTTGGGTAAGGTTGCCATTGTGGTTGAAGATTATTCCAAGGAGGGTATTGTTTATTCACAGGTTGTTGCCATTGATTACTATAAAATGGACCAGTAAAAGTAAGCGGGTCCTGAGGCATACCTTGTCTTTGATCCCATGGTCTTCATTGTGCAACAAAGAATACTTTCTCATCATCCCCTTCAATTGGATTGTAATCAGTGGGTAGCTGTGTAGTCTCCATGTTGGCAACCAATTTGCAATGAAAATCTCTCTTCTTTTATCTACAATGTAGACAGAACTTTGCTAACATAGATTCAGAATCCTCATGTTTCTTTTTCACCTGCATTGTGTCCAACAGTGTGGCCATATTGATAATGTCCTACTTAAATTCAGACAACAAATGTCTAATTTCTACCCTTGAGGCTCCAACACCAATAGTTTTTCCTGTTGTAGCTCTGTATCCTCTGCCCTTCTTCACCGTAGCTCTTGAGTAATTGAGAAATACTTTCTTGATATCAACTCATATGGATTGGGTGATATCTCCTCAGGGCATAAGATCCAAGGCCTCAATGCATCCTTCATTTATACCCCATAGAAATAGAAGTTTTTGGGACTCCTCATTAAGTTGATGATGAGTATTTTTCTGCAGGATGAACAAGAATCTCGACACATAATCCTCTAGGCTTTCATCCTCCTTTTGGGTCATCTTGAAGATGTCATCCCCTCTCATATCATTTCCCCTGTAGTATTCTTTGTATTTCTCTAGGAATGTTACCTTCATTTCATCCCAATTGTGAACAACATCCTGACCTAATCCCATAAACCATCTTAATGTAGACTCTTTAAGAGTTTCAGGAAACAATTTGAGCCTATGGACATCCCTGGTGTAGTCGTAACTATGTCAAAGGATGTCAAACTCAAAGAGAAAGGTATCTAGATCTTCGGTCACTAGGCCATAAAATTTGGGAAGAGCTAATGAGGGAATATTCCTGAGGTTGTTGTTATCATGTTGATGAGTAATGGGAAATGGAAAGGTAGGGGGGTTCACCATCCTGGGCGGACACTGAGGGAGACCTTGCAGTTGGTAAATGACTAGATGTAGTGTATTTTCTTTTTGATTGTCTGGGTTTTGGATTTTGAGATTGGCTAAGGCTTCTACAAATGGATTAAACTCCAATTCACCTTCTAGAAGGTGAAAGTTCAGTGGATCACCTTCTGAAGAAGATGATGATGATTCTGATAAGTAAGGTTGACAATTCATCCATAAAATGAACCTTCTCTTCATCTTTTTCTGGTACAGAGATATCTCCTAAACGGATGTTATGGTTGTTGGGTAAGTACCTTCCTAGAGCGTCTCTACTTCTTCTTCTATACATATAGGTAAGTGAAAGATTTCAGCGGTGGAGTGAAATATTTTTTATTATAGAAAAACCTATTTAAAAATGATGAAATTGAAATCTACCAATGGTTGAGGGAAAATACTTGGCTTGACACCATCCCTGGCAGTGACGCCAAAAATGATTGGTCCTATTTAAGGTATCAAATACTAGGTAAGTACCATAACTCAGGGATTGGACATCTGACTGAGCAGCTATCCTCCTTTATAGAAACTCATTTAATTTATCAACCCAGGGACGTATTACTTGAAATGGTTCAACAAAGTATATGCACCAAGGATTTTTACTCAGACCACACTATGGCTGCAGGAAACAAATTACTTTTGAAGGTAAACTATTCTATGACTGCAGGAATTAAATTGCTTTGAAAGGAAACTATTTTAAAGTTGTAGAGAATGCTGGAAATGAAATGCAGAAGTGAAAGCACTTGAAATAACACTATAACTTGAAAATATTGGAAAACATAATCATAGTGTTTCAACAACTCTACCTCTTTGGCTGCAGGAAGTGCTGAACTACCCTGCGGCTTTTGGCTGTAGGAACTGTGTTAACACTAGAATTATAAAACCAAGATGCAGGAAACTTAAACTATATGCAAATGATCCTACCTAGATAAAAAATATTCCTCACCAAGTGGGTCCCCTTGAGTGAGTATCCAAACTCAATTATGTTGAACTGTAGATTTAAAACTTCATTCGCTATTAATAAGAAACGTATTACAAATTCAACTGTAAAGAAACAAAATGTAAAATATAACTAATAACGCCCTCCTTCTCACGTAGGAGTGGGGATTTATTTAAAGAAAAACACGTAACTTCTATCTAGTCACACCATAAAGATAGGCAAAGATTTTATTACAACTCTACTAAACATGAAAGGAAAATATAAAACTAGAGATTGGTTCGATCCATGAAAGAGGAAGGAAATGCATTTGAAAACAAATCCAAATTCCCACTCTTCCCTAGATTTCCTTAGAGAATTTATTATGATGCCTGGGTCATTGCTTGTTTTCTGCCACCTTGATCATCCTGAATCCATCTGTGCTGCACCTGAGGTTTCCCCGTATGCACCTACTACAAGACCAGGTCGAGCCATGGGTGCAGTTTACCTAGTCAAGGTAACAGTTACTAATTTGGTGCGCTGCACTCCAGATGTTAGAGACATTTATGATAACAAACATCAAGATACACATTCATCATTCATGTTTAAGCAACAAATTCATTCCAAAAAGACATAACTATAATTCCAAAACAAGTAATCTAGTATCTTCATCCAAGCGTAGCATGTTTAAGTATTTCCAATCACAAAATAGGTTCGGTGGCAGCATGCCACATAACAAAAAATATAAGTAAAAGTATCTGGAAAAGCATAATAATCATGATGAAAACATGGAAAAGATCCTAGCAAGAGCATGCCCTAGGGCTTCTAAAGCATGGCATTAATATGCCCTATCAATATGTATGGATGCAACTTAAGTATGTGATGGATATGCAATGTGAAATGATTTATATGATGAGTTATGGATACGCAATGTTGTGGATATGATGTGCAGTGCCTCTAACATCTATTGCAAATTTTTTTTTTATCAACATAGGTACTCGATTATGTCTCCATCGATGCACAACTTGACCATTTGGTAGAAGGAAGATTGATCAACCTGAGCTTCAAATCCCCACCTTGGAGAGAGAGAGAGAGAGAGAGAGAGAGAGAGAGAGAGAGAGAGAGAGAGAGAGAGATTATGTAGTTCCTACACCATGTAGCNCCCCACCGTGGAGAGAGAGAGAGAGAGAGAGAGAGAGAGAGAGAGAGAGAGAGAGAGAGAGAGAGATTATGTAGTTCCTACACCATGTAGCTACAATGCAAAACTAACATGAATGCAACCTAGGACTTAGTCATTGGATTTGAGCTTGAAAATTTTCATCATTGAGCATTTGGGACATCAGAGTTGATACAACCCTTACTAGTGCCACTACGAACATAAGGGTATGAGTATGAATTTCATCAAATAAGATGTGGGAAACTAATGTAAGCATTGAAGCACAAAAGCCAAGATGATCTGAACATTATTTCCAATTGATGTTGCAAGAGTACACTAGTATCGAGGCATTCAAAGCCAAGGTAACCATGAGTGTGATTTTGTGTAAACAGGCAGATAAATAGCAGTCAAGGAAATAGTTTTGACCTCACCTTGGCGTGCAAGTAAATGGAGTCAAGGTATGTGAGGTTGATCCACCTTACTATGGAAGCTCTTATCACATACACCTAGTTTATTTAACATTTCTGGATCATCGAGACCACACTAATAACCAACAATCAAAAGAAAATATTAGCAAAAATCATTGATAACAGACAACATCCAAAGAAAAGTTAAACATATCTTCAACAAGTTTTTGTTTCATGCTTGTTTGTGTTGGGCGTTGAGAAACACTATTTTCCTTGTGAGTACATCATAATTGATTGTTATCAGTACAATGTTTATGTCACTTTATCCAATGTGTGTTGAGAAACAAAGATGTATCCAAATAGGTAGTGTTAAGAAAAACTGTTGATTGGGGTGTTGAGAAACACCAGTGTGTCAGTAGAGAACTATCCTTCAGAAATGACTAAGGAACTGACTCTAGTTTGGTTCATTAATGGTCAATGTGGGGCCCTTGCCTCCTAGTAACAAACTCCAATTAAAGATGACTGACTTGATTCATACTACTGGGATAAAGTCAATTCGCGTGGCCCCAGATTATGACTCTGGATCAGTTTCAAGGCAAGAGAGTTCTTAGAAGAACCAATGTGTCATGAAAGTGACTGAAATCTTATGCACAAACTGAAGTGAAAGGATGCCAAGACTAAGCATTGATAGATAGAGCACTTGAGTACAAGAGGCACCTATTTACCAGGTTTTCACCTACTTGGCAGAGATTCTATTTTTTCTACCAAGGCACCTGTTTACCAGGTTTTCACCGAGGCACTTTTTATTCTTTTTCAATTTTTTTTGTATTTTTCATTTTTTCAATTTTTTGTATTTTTCATTTTTATTAAAAAAATTTTTTGGGTTGATTCATCAAGGCGCCTGTTTACAAGGTTTTCATCAAGATGATCATTTTTTTAGGACTTTTAGATATGTACATGTTGCTGGTTAGCAAGAATGTTCAGGTGTAGAACTTCTTCAAATGAAGAGAGTTGATGGGCTCTCAGAGCTATTCTCCTTCTGGTGTGGATAGTCGATAAGCTCTCGAGCTAAATGTTGCAGTGATAATATATGGACCCAACTAGTTGGGTTCAAACTTCCCCATTTTCTCCCGATGTGATTGATTATGGGGATTCTCTCTCAACACTAGGTCACCAACCTGAAGTTCTCTTGGTTTGACCTTCTTGTCATACCCTCTCAGAATTCTCTTTTGATAATCTCTGAGGTGATTGAATGTCACTTTTTGAAGCTCATCCAACAATTCTAGTTCTTGTAATCTTGAGACCCTATGGTCTTCATTTGTGATGAGTCTATGTAGATAAACCATCAGAGATGAGATTTCTACTTCTATGGGTAAGACTGCTTCTTCTCCATATACTAGAGAAAAGGGTGTTGCCCCAGTAGGCATTCTGATGGTTGTTATGTAAGCCCATAGTGTAGGATTGATCTACATATGTCAATCCTTTCCAAAAAATTTCATGGTAAAATGCAGGATCTTCAACTGTTTTTTTTGGAGGCCTCAGCCTGCTCATTTCCTTGTGGGTAGTAGATTGAAGAACAATGTCAGTTGATCTTGAACTTATCATAGAGTTCATCCATATTGTTGTTCTTAAACTACCCTCCTTTAGTAGTTATAATGGATGAAGGAATATCGTATTGACATATAATGTGGTTCAAGATGAGTAAAGCCACCTGTTGTCCTATTACTCTGATGAGTGGGACTGCTTCAACCCACTTGGTGAAATATTCTGGGGCCATTATGACAAACTTGTGTCCATTTGAGGAGGAAAAATGTATTTGTCTGATTAGGTCAAAGGCCCATTGCTGAAAGGGAAAATATGTGATAAATGTAATGAGCTCCCTGGTTGGAGCATATATAAGATTTCCATGAAACTAGCATTTCTTACATGTCTTGGCATATTTTATTGCTTCCTTCTCTATATCAGGCCAGTAGTAACCCACTCTCAGCGATTTTTGGGCCAGAGTCAGGCTGTTAGAATGAGAACCACAGATACCATCATGAACCTTAGCTAACGCACATTTGTACTCCTCATTTTCTAGACATCTAAGCAACATACCATCTAGTCCTTGTATATACAAGTATTTAGCTATGAGAACATATCTTGGGGCATTGCAGATTAGGTTTCACTTTTCATTGCGGGTTAGCGCATCAGGGATGACCCGTTGGTGTAGGTAGGTGTATATGTGTTTGTAGACAGATGATTCATGTCCTATGACAATACATATCATGTGGGAGTCAGGGGAGTTATAAGTAGGGAAATTAATCTCTTCCACCAGGAACTCATAGTGTAAGTCTTGTTGTTGTTGTTGTTGTTAGGAAGCTAGCATAGTCATTGCATCAGCTGCTCTTTTCTGTGTCCTCAAGATTTGTTGTAACGGGATGAAGGTAAAATATTTCTTGAAATCGTCAACCATTCTATTGTAAGGCATGAGTTTATCATCCTTCATCTAATAAACATGATTGATTTGGTTGATGACCAGCTGAGAGTCACCATGGATGCGTAACTCGGAGATGTTCCATTCAAGAGCTAGTTTGATCCCATTTTCTAAGGCTTCATAGTTAGCTATGTTGTTTTTACAAGGGAGCAAGATCTTGTATGCCTTTGGAATAGAGTAACTCTGATCAGTGATGAACAACACACCTGCACCAAAAACTATTGTGTGAAAGATCCATCAAAGAACATTTTCTAGGATCTCTGAGTGATATGAAAAATAGATCCATCCGGAAACTCAACATTGATGGGTTGACCATCCTGTAGTGGAGAATCAGCTAGTTGATCTAGGATATATTTCCCTTTGATGACCTTTCTTTCAACATATTCAATGTAAAACTTGTTGAGTAGCATGACCCATTTAGCTAACCTGCCCTTTAAGGTGGCTTTTCTCAAGAGATACTTCAATGGATCAATCTTCACAACCAGTCATATAGAATGCACCAACATGTAATGCCTCAGTTTCTAAGATGTGAACACCACTGCTATGCAATCCTTTTCAATTAGTGAATAATTAATCTCATATGAGACCATGGTTCTACTGATGTAGTAGATGGCCCATTCTTTCTTGTTCTCATCTTCTTGTGCAAGGAGTGCCCCCAGTGACATTGTGGTGACTGAAATGTACAAAATCAATATTTTTCCCTATATAGGAGGCATTAGCACTGGTGGATTTGCTAGATAATCTTTGATCTGATCAATTTATTTGTTACATTCTTCATCCCATTGATATGTAACTCTTTTGCACAAAGTCTTGGTAAATGGATGTGCCTTATCAACCAGTTGCGAGATGAGTCTCTTGATAGAATAGATCCTTCCTTGGAGTGTCCTCATCTGACTGATGTTCTTAGGTGGTGGTATTTCCATGATTTCTTGTTCCTTTGCAAGTTCCACCTCTACGCCTTTTGCTGGGATGATGTATCCCAACAGTTTACCGAATGTGACTAATCCCCAATGTGGTTTTTTCCCTATTTAGGTTTCCACGAGATAAATATGTGTGTCAATTTTGTGGATGGATTTGGATGCTTATGATTTTCATTTGTTGTTATTAAGGTTAATCTTGTGAATGTTGGTTTAAGTTTGAAGATAGAGAAGTTTGGTTACATGGTAGTGTTGACATATCTGATGCAGTGTTGGTAAGTAAGTTGTGGAGATGTCATGATGTAGATCTGATTACATGATGATCAGATATTATGTTGTCATTGATGTCAACTATTGACTTTGTGTTCTTAGTATGTTTCCAAACATAGTTGCGATGTGTGATGAGTTGCAGTGGTTTCTATCTTTATAGGAGACTTAGGTGTGTCTTTAGAAGTCTAATGCATGACCACTACTACTGAAGCGATCTTATGTGGAATTTATGATCAATTGAAGTATAACAGTGCAAATGCTAGAACAAATAATAGGTGATAGATTATTTGAATTACTTGTCAAATATTTGTTATATCTTGTGATGCGGTCAAAGGATATAGTTTTTCATAGTGTTCAGATGCTATAGTGGAAACCATGACTAATTTTAGCGACCGTTGTGAAGGATAGATGATAGGTGAGTAGAGACAAAGTTGTTATTAGGTTACAAAGTTTGTGTTCTTGAGCTATATTTGATAAATCTTTGATTGGTGACTAGTGTTGAGGTTATGATGTAGTCAGTTGAGTTAGTCATGATCTAGTGATGTGTTTTCATGATTGGAGGTGATGATCTGGCATCACATTATTCGATGCTAGCGAGTGGAGAAGATTCTTGAAGAAGCTTGTGTTTGGTCAAAATGTGTTTGACTCCTTGACACAACACCCTATGTAAATCTTTGTATTGGCCGATAAGGTCTTGAAAATATATTTTAGTGTATTTAATTTTAATATGTGGCAATTTGAGTGAGATGTTTAGAATTCTATTTTAGGGTTTGATCAAGGCAGTGAACTTAAAAGTTTAATATATAATGAGTGAAGTTGAAGGTTGAATGTCTTGATTGTGTGTTAGACAAGTGTGGTACAAAGTGTGGGTTCTGATCAAGCCAGAGAATATTTAAGTGTGTTAAGAAGATATTGTGTGCTTCAGTAGATATGATCAAGCAAAGGTACAATGTTATTTCATAGATCATTATTTTTGTTGTTCCCTAACAGTTGCAACATGTTAAATCCCTTAGTAGGGTAGATCCTAACAAATCTTTGTTGTAAATCATCTAACAAGGTGACACTTTGAGAAGTGTTTAAATTCCTCTAAAAAGGCTACTCTTAACAGGGTATAGGGTCTAATAGGCCTATGGAAAATCCCTTAATGAGGTAGCACCTAACAATGTTGTTGTAAACTCCTAACAAGATTTAGCCCCTCACAAGGCGTACTTAGAAGAGTACATCATTTAGTGGGTACTAATCCCCACCATATTTTTTTTCCCTTTTTGGGTTTCCATGAGATAAATCTGTGTGCTAAATGTGTGGATGGATCTACATATTTATGGTTTTCATTTATTGAATGTATGGTTAATCTTGTGAATGGTGGTTTAAGTATAAGAGGTTTAAAAGATTGGATTATTTGGTACATTACTGATTCAACCCTTATCAGTAATTTGATCTTAGGACTAACAATTGGTATCATATCTTTGGTCCTCTATTGTGATGAAGCTTAATAGCTTGGGGTAAAGATCCGAAGATGATGAGAAAGGAAGCTCCTAAATTGACTAGAGAGAACTACTCAATTTGGTGTGGTCAGATGAAGATCTATCTTAAAGGTATGGGTGATCAGTATTGGGATCATGTAGTAAATATATATTGTCCCTTTAGAAACCTTGAATGCAGATAAATTAAAGGTAAGACAATAACATACTGCTACTATGGAAGCCATTGGTAACTTACTCTTTCAAATGTAGAATTTATTGATGTCAAAGACTTAGATATTGCTAATGAGATGTGGGAGAAGTTGAGGAATGTCCATGGTGGAGATCCACATGTGAAAAAGGAAAATATTGATAGTTTGAAATGGAAATATGATGATACGATGATGCAAGAAAGTGAGAACATCGAGCAATACAGTCAAAGAATCAAAGAAGTTGTTGCTGCTATCTGTGGTGTTAGTGGTAATCTTCCTGAGGAGGATGTGGTAAGAAAAAATGTTAAGAAATATATTGCCTCAATATGTAATTAGGGTTTCATCTATTCAAGAGCTCAGATCTCTAGGAACTTTTATTGTTACTCTTGATGCATTAATAGGGAAATTAATTGCATTTGAGTTAGGGAATTATGATAATAGTATGCCAAAAGTTGAAGCCGCTTTCAAGTCATCATTGACTCTTGCACCATATAGGAAAGGAAAGGAGATATCTAATAGTTCTTCAACATGATACTCTAATGATTATGAATCTATCTTTTCTAAAGAAAGATAAAATGAAGAATTGGAAGCTTTATTTGTTAGAAGAATGCCTAGAGGAAAAGGTAAATATAAGGGTAAGTTGCCTTTAAATTACTTTACATGTAACAAATTTGGTCATATTTCTTCTAGATGGGCTGACAATGAAAGGAAGAAAAATCCAAGAAGATTCAAGGATAAAAATAAGAAAGCATGCTACTTAGATGAGGAAGGTGTTACCGATGAGGAATCTGATGGAAGAGACGAAGAGGAAATTGTGTTTTTTGCAGTAAAGGAAGAACCCTTAGTAGAAGGTGAAAAAATCTTTGGTTTATAACATGAATCAAAATGGTAATTGGATTATTGATAGTGGGTATACTCATCACATGACCGGTGATAAAAGCAAATTCATAAAGTTGTAAGAATGTGATGGAGTCTTAGTAAGATCTGGGAATGATGCTCCATGTTTGGTAAAAGATAAAGGATCTATTACTTTGAATGATAAAACAATTTGTGATAATGTTTACTAGGTTGATGATCTAAGATACAATTTGTTAAGTGTTGCACATTTGAATAAGAAAGGTTTCAGATTGGAGTTCAATGGAGGTATATATAGGATTATTGGGAAATCGGGAGAACTGATTGCTACCGGTGAACAAAATAGAGGTAAATTGTTCCATTTGAATTCTACTATTAAGAGTTGTCTAATTGCTAAGGTTGAAGATTGTTGGTTATGGCATAAGAGGTTTGGTCATGTTAATTTTGATAACCTGGTCAAACTTAGTAAGATGAAGATAGTGAGAAGTTTGCCTAACCTAGTGAAACCAGATAATGTAATGTGCAAAGAATGTCACCTTGAGAAGTTAACTAGGTCTAGTTTCATTAGTAAAAATTATTCTTTTGAAAATATTTTAGATCTAGTTCATATCGATCTGTGTGGTCCAATGAGAACTTGGAGTTACTATAGTGATAGATATTTCATGTTGCTTGTTGATGATTATTCTATAATGATGTGGGTTATATTTTTAAGAGACAAATCTGAATCTTTTCACATGTTTTACAAAGCTAGTGTGGAGAAGGAGACCGGTAAGACCATGAAATGACTTAGATCTGACAGAGGAGGTGAGTTTAATTCACAGGAGTTCAATACATATTGTGAAGAACATGGAATTAAAAGGCAAATGTCAACTCCTAGAACACCTCAACAGAATGGTATTGTTGAAAGAAGAAACATGTCTATCATTGATTGTGCCAGGACATTAATGATTCAAAAAGAGGTTTCTCAAATATTTGGGAGAGAAGCAATGAGAATTGTTGTTTACACTTTGAACAAAGTTCAGTTGAAAAAAGGTACAAACAAAACTCCCTATGAGCTATGGTATGGTAGATCACCATGTGTGAGTTATTCAAAAAAATTGGGAGTAGATGTTATATAAAAAGAGATGAAAATTTAGGAAAGTTTAACCTAAGAAGTGATGAGGGGATATTCTTAAGATACTCCTCTAAGAGCAAAGCATACAAGGGTTTGAACAAAAGAACAAATAAGATATTGGAAAGTGCTAGTGTAAGAATAGATGAATTTTTCTAGAAAAATGATGAATCCAGCAAGAAGGAACCATAAGACTATCATGGGTTTGTATATGTACAAACAGTGGAGCATGACACTATTGGAGAACCTATTGAGAGATAATTTAGTAAATAGGAACTGATTCAAGCGGTCAGAGAAACTCCTAGAACTGAAATAGTATTGCCTAAATATGTAAAGTTGAATCACTCCCCTGATGAAATTATCGGTGACAGAAATGTTGGTGTGTTAATAAGGAAGGAAAAAGAAGGTACATGTTGGTTATTGTAATTTGAGCCTAAAACAACTAAATATGCATTGAAAGATGAAGATTGGGTAAAAGCTATTGAAGATGAACTAGAGCAGATTAAGAAGAAAAATGCTTGGAAATTAGTGCGCAGATCGCTGGACAAGAATGTTATTGGTACTAAGTGGATTTTCAGAAAGAAGATGAATGAGACAGGTAAAGTGGTAAGGAACAAGCAAGATTGGTGTGGAAAGGATATGCACAAGAGGAAGGCCTGGACTATGGTGAAACATTTGCACCTGTGACCAAATTTGAAGGTGTAAGGATATTCCTTGAATATGATGCTTATAAAGGATTCATGGTATATCAAATGGATGTTAAGTCAAATTTTCTTAATGGTATCTTAGAAGAAGAAGTATACATCAAACAACCTGAAATATTTGCTAATTTAGAAAGTAAGAACATGGTGTGAAAATTACATAAATCTTTGTATGGATTTAAACAAGCACCTAGAGAATGGTATGAGAGATTGCATTCATATCTGATTCAGATTGGTTCCATTAGGACTAGTGATAACAATAATGTGTATTTGAAGATTGAGAAGGATGAAAGATTGCTGATTGCAAAGATATTTGTAGATGATATCATTTTTTATGCCAATGAAGAGATGAGAAAATTATTTGCAGATAAGATGAGGAAATAATTTGAGATGTCTATGATCAGTGAGATTGAATTCTTCATTGGATTGCATGTTCAATAGATGAAGAATGGTATCTACATAAGTCAATACAAATATGTAAGAGAAATCTTGAAGACTTTTGGGTTAGAAGACTCAAAAATGGTTGGTACCCCTATGGTAACTAGTTGCAAATTATCAAAGGAAGATGAATCTAAAGAGGTGAATGAGACACTTTATAGGTCCATGATCGGTAAGCTAAAATATGTAGTGCATAGCAGACCAGACATAACACTGGTAGTTAGATTAGTGGCAAGATTTTCTTCTAATCCTAAGGAATCTCATTTTGTTGTAGTAAAGAGAATGTTCAGATATCTTAAGGGGACTGAAGATTATGGTCTATGGTATGGACATAAAGGTGATTTCTCTGTGAATGTGTTTACTGATGTTGATTGGGCAGGTAATGTTGATGATCGAAAGAGAACAAGTGGAGGTGTAATATTTCTTGGTGAGAGGCTTGTATCCTGGACAAGTAAGAAGCATAACTTTATATCTCAATCAACAGCTGAAATTGAGTATGTTGTTGTTGCAATTAATTGTGCACAGGTAGTTTGGATCAAGTAGATTTTGGAAGGAATTTGGGAGAAGGTAATTGAACTGGTGGTTATCTTTTGTGACAATACAAGTGCTATTAATATTTCAAAGAACCTGGTGATGCACTCTAAGACTAAGCATATAGTTATCAAATATCATTTTCATAGAGAATATGTATAGGAAAAGGAAGTATGGTTGGAGTATGTGCCAACTAAGGAACAAGTTGCTGATATTTTCACAAAACCATTACTTAGGGGGGTATGTGTAGAATCATGGTATACTAAGCTATGGCCTTAAGTGGTAATGAAAAATCAGAAAATTAGTGTTTGTCAACTTGACGTAAGAAGTTGAACCTCTTATCAACCTTATGTGAAAAAATTGTAAGAATAGAATCTGTAGGAAATTGAATTTAGTTTCTAAAATACTAGCCCTTTTTTGAAAAAAATTAATCTAATTTTTGAAAATTTTAGATTTCAATGCAGTAGTACAAAAATTTTTAGGAAAAAGATAAAAAGTACGTGTATGTCTGACCGTCTTAATCACAATAAAATGATGATATCTTTTCGCAAGATTCTATATATAAGTAGTAGACTCATGCCCGGATGTGACACATATTTTTTTGTAATTTTTCCCAACTAAATAATTAATTATGAATTTTCTGCTACAAATTTTTCATAATAAAAAAACTCTCGTGTCTGACCACCTTAACTAATTCTAAACTTTACAAAATTGAATTTTTTATTATTATTTTCTTATAGTAGGTGAAGAATAGAATGTGACACATGTTTCAAATTTCAAAAAGGTTAACTGTTTGAAAATTATAGTTGTTTTTCAATTAGTCTGTCAACCAGGACTTTAGAGGTAACTCAATTAGAAAATAAGTAATAATTACTCACCGAACTCAAAATTTGACAACAATTATATTCATGGAAAGATGATAATCTCTTTAAGAAACCCTTTTTGTTTCATCAATTTCAGGTGAAAAAAGGTCATCACCTACATGGTCGAAGTTTGGAGATCAGAGGAAATATGGTAAACACGTTTTTTGGGTTGACCATCCACGTTTGGCATTGCAAAGCCAAAACCTGAGGCAAACACCAAGGCTAATCGAATATCCAATTTTTTCGGGTATCCGATATGTCTCGCCCAAATTGTGCTTTCCATTTGAAATTTTAATATTTTATATTTTGATTTTAGTTTTTAATTTTTTTTTATAGATTTCATTTCTTATAATATTAATATTATATTAATACTATGATAATAGCATTAGTATTATATTATTATTATTTAGATTATTATTGTATAATAGTAGTATTATATTATATTGATATTAGTATGATATTTAGTAATATTATTATTTATATTAGTGTTATATTATATTATATATATTAGTATTGTATTATGTAAATTAGTATTATATTATTATTATTATTTGTATTACTATTGTATAATAGTATAAGTAATATATTATATTAATAAATTAATATTATATTTATTATTATTTATATTATAATAATAATACCTTGGAGAGAGAGAGAGAGAGAGAGAGAGAGAGAGAGAGAGAGAGAGAGAGAGAGTTGAATGCTTGAATGGATGTGGATGCTTGAATGCATGAAGATAGATACTTGAACTATGATCTTCTTCCTTGACGGTGGACTCCTTTTCCTGACCTTCAATGAGGTAAATAAGCTTGATCCACGTAGAAGATTTCCTTGAAAGCACCTCAGAATTGTTGAGATCTTGCTTGAGAATGCTTGAGATGTGAAATTATAGGAGAACTATTGAATTCCAATTGGCCTTATTGAAATCTTGATTGTGGATGCCAAAATGAAGAGAGATAGGTATCTTTTATACCCATCACAATATTTTGGGGCTCAAAACTTAAAGGAGGTTAACATGAATTTAGAGATCCCACTAAATCAATGAGACGAGCCCACAATTTGAATTTTGAGGAAAAAATAGGGGAAGAGGTCGGCTTGGGCATCCTCTTGCCACCAAAAGATGAAAAAAATGAATTTGGGATGTGAGAAGATGGAAATATAAGTGGTGCAAAGATATGGTACAAAACATTAATGTGGGAGCCCATACATGATAAAATAGGGCCCAATTTAGCATCTAATTATAGGTGCTTACAATTTAGGATGGTACACTAACTTTTGGGGAATTTTTGAGTGGGTCATTTGCAATTTATAGTGTCCAATATTTTTTTATAATTAGTGTATACTAAGTCAACATTATTCCTCCCAACAAATATTATGTTTTATTGTATATATTTTTATTATATGTTTGACACTTATTCTACTTTTATTAGTTTTCTAGACTTATTTTGATATCTTTAAGATTATACTATAATATTTAATTTATATCTTATGTTATTTAGCATCCAAATGAAGTGATTTTTTAAAAATGTTTTTTAATAATTTGAATTACATATTTGAACTTCTTATCCCTAAACATTTATTTAAAAAAGTTAAGAAAACCTTAATCCCAACAATTCAAACCTAATCATTGACCCAAACCACTTAATTCCAAGTATACATTTTTTTTCAAATCAATTTTTAAAATTAAGGCTTCACTCTTGTGTCCCTACATGAACATATGTTACCTTTTACATTGCCACTTTCTCATATGTTAATTATTCATATTTATGTACCTATTTTGAACATCATATTCATTGTCATGGTCACCTATTCTTTATATTCTTATCATTTCCTTTATCCTTAGTACACTTTTTTTTTTCTAATTTAATGTTGACCTACATAGGTGTTTATTGCAACTTAATTGATCACTTTTCTTTGTACCATGAATTCTTATTTTCCACAAAGATAATATCCAATGCTTTGATTGTATTTACATATCTTCTTGTTTATTTGATACTATATCCATGAAATTGGATTTACTTGCCTTCTCACAACTTTTAATGGTGTTTGGAACTAACACTTATGTTTAGTTCTTGTTTAGAATGTGTAGATTATGAAAATATAAGTTGGAAATTTTAGGAGCATTTTGGTTAAGAAATAAGGCCCAAGTTAAAGAATTGATATCATAGACTATATTGACAATAGAGGACAAAATAATTTTATAACAATAAAAATTTAAGTAATCTCAAATATATTTAAGATGAGGTGTACTAAGTGTATGATGGTTTTCATAAAATTTTATTTCAATTCAGTAATATAGCTCCCTTATTCAATTGAACAAGTTGCATCACAACCACCCAATTTTAATGTCAAATTCATGACATGCCTACAAATACACATAATTAATTGCAAAGAGAAGAAAATGCTATCAAATCTTCATATTTGTAATTTTTTTCTCTTATTTTGAAGGTTTTTGGCATGATGTTTCATACAATGCATCCTAATGGAAAAGGAACCTTTTCATCGTGCTCAAAAGATGTTAACACCCATATATCCATATAAATCATATTTAATTTGTACTCAGGAACTTTTGGGGCATTTTTTTTGAGGTTGTATGACCCTATGAATAATATTTCTGGTAGTGAATAATGTTTCTCATGTGCATAGAGCCTCGAATGGTGAAAATGACTCTAATTGTGAATAGTAATTTATTTAATTATAAATGTTATTTTTAAGTTGTGAATACTTGCATTTAGGTTGTGAACAATGGTTTTAAGTTAGTAACAATTTCTTTTAAACCCTTCATTTTCATGCATAAGAAAGTAGTTTCCTTTTGGGAGCCATAACTTTTGAGTAAGATACCATAATTTGTACTTAGGAGCTTTTGGGGAATTTTTTTGAGGTTGTATGACCCTATGAATAATATTTCTTCTAACTTGAATAATGTTTTTAGAGTGAACAATATTTCTCATCTGCATAGAGACTCAAATGGTGAAAAATGACCCTAATTGTGAATAGTAAATGTTTAAATTGTAAATACTATTTTTAAGTTGTGAATACTTGCACATTCAGGTTGTGAACAATGGTTTTAAGTTAGGAACAATTTCTTTTAAACCCTTCATTTTCGTGCATAAGAAAGTAGTTTCATTTTGGGAACCATAACTTTTCAGTAGGATACCATAGTTTTAAGTTCTTATAGACATAAAAAAGTTGGTTCTAAAATCTTCATAAAAATACTAATAATTTTCTTGATTTTTTTTTTGATTCATTTTATTATTGATTGAAGTCTAGATAGAAATACTAATAATTTTCTTGATTTTTTTGTTGATTTATTTTATTATTGATTAAAGTCTATATTAACTTTTTAGACTCCCATGCTCACAAATTTTACCCAAAATTTCTATTTTTATTTTTAAAGACATTATCAATTAGCACTTTTTACCCATCCATATATTTTGTAGATTCAATCCCAAGTATCTTTTATTTGATGGTAGTATGTTTAATCTATATGGTTTATGCATGCATTTTATTTTTTTGCTTCTCACTAAGTGAATCTTATCAATATAATTAGAATCATTAAATATTAACTAATTTTTTTGTTTACATAATTAATTTATAGGTGAGGAGGAAAATTTTAATCTCTTTGATTATACATTATTTCATATTTAAATTATATATGTTAATCTTTATATAATGTGGGATGTAATTATAATGATAAACATGAGTGTTTTAAAATTTTCATTTCTTTGAATGAATGTAAGAGGTTAAACAAAAGAATAATTTGACAAGTGGAATCTAAATAAAATAGAAAATGATAGAGCGTTCTCTAAACTTCATATATTATGTTTTTAAAAGATTCTAAATTGATATAAATATATAATAAACAAAATAGAAACATATATTGTCTCCTACCACTCAAATGTGCTTGATGACATGTAACTGATTGAATGTTTGAAGATGTTAAGTTGATCATCAAAATGCAAAAAGATAATGCAAGACATTAAATTAGTTAATGGATTGTATTTTTATTGATGTCAACTTGATATAATCTAATCAGTTATAATCAAAGTGTCAAAGACTTCAGAGAATCAGAGAGATAAAGATTATGCTTTTAGTAATGCATAAAAGACAAGCATTCACTAAGTGACTTCAAACACCGATGGCTAGTGGAACCAGATGGATAGAGATAACCAAAAGTTAAGTCATAGTGATGCCCGAGCAAAGAAACCGACGAGCATTACCAAAGAGCAAAATCACAAGCATTATTGATGGCCAGAATTATAGTGTTAACCGACAAGCAGAACTTTGCAGTGAATCCCGAAGGACAGAAAACCCCGACAGAGTAGCCCAAGGAGAACTGAAGTGTTGACCGAAGCTATCAAAGAGTTAACACTGAAATTAACTGGAGTTCATAAATGACAAAATATCTAGTTGGCAGAGCTAAGAATAGACTTAACTAGTTGTTATCATTGTTTTCATCGACAAGTTAAAGCCAGAGATAAGTAAAGGATTTACAGTTGTTTTATCTAGTTGGCAAGAAGATTTCTATGAGATAAAACAAGAGTTATGCTTTAAATCAAGATTGGCTAAGATTGCAGATCATGCCAAGAACAAGAAAGTCAAGAACCTAGAAACAAGGATATCATGTCTGTAAAGAGATAACTTAATTTATTATGAATTAAGGGGAGTGAATGAAAAAGAGGATGCTGAAGAGAAGCCGATGAAGAAAAAATTCATACAGTCCTGATCAATCAAACTGAGGAAAGAGCTAAATATTTTTGTGGACACCGAGCAATAGAGCTCAACATCATAAAGCATAAAAAAAAGTGGAGAAAAGGTATTGAAAAGATATATTGATCAGAATGGTTTAATGAGCTTACAATAGATCTAAAAATCTGTAAGTATAAGTTGTATATGTGAACAGATCATTTACTATTTCAGTTTAACCATTGATTCAGAAAGTCTCTTAACCGAGCAGGATTTAAAGATCCTTTCTATATTGAGATACATCCCAAGGA
>MU224557.1:614977-627096 GCA_018584345.1 Thuja plicata
AGGAAATTGATTTGAATTGAAAATGTTGCAAAGCATTGATTCAGGAATTTGATAAATTGATTCTAGTCATTTGATAAATTGAAGAATGGGGGCCCATAGTCTAGGCGACCATTTTAGGGTGCATACAACTAAGACTACCAATAATTCTTTAGAAAATACCTTTCTTCAGGAAGATAAATCTGGAGAATTTTAAGAAGAGAAAAGTATTCTCAACTACAAGAAAAGCATATCAAAGGTCAAAAAAAAAATACTACAAATTTTGGCAAACCCCGGTCAACGAAAAAAATATATTTAAAAATTCAATAATAGATACACCCCATCAAATTGAAGGAAAATTAAAGGGACATAATGCAGTTAACATCCCAGTTGAAGTTAGCACAACATTAAGCAAATGTGTTCTTTAGAATCCAGAAGAGTCAAAACAGAAACAAATGGATGAAATTCAGAATTGGGAAGAATTTGGGGTACAAATCCCAACATGCTGGACACCGAATCAGCAAATTGCAGATGAAAAAACTGAGCAAAATGAAGATGAAGTTGCAATGGTCATGGATGAAGGGAACAATAATCATTATTTAAGTGAACTACTAATGGAAGAAATAAGAAATGAAGAAGAAGAAAAAGAAGATATAGCAATAGCTGCAAGTATACAAAATGCACATAATTTTCTAGATAAATTAGGCCTATCAGCTAACTGAAAGGTATAGACAAATCAAAATGTGGAAGAATCAACATGAAAAGGGGTAGAA
The DNA here is from genome assembly GCA_018584345.1 of Thuja plicata. NCBI lineage: Eukaryota > Viridiplantae > Streptophyta > Pinopsida > Cupressales > Cupressaceae > Thuja > Thuja plicata. The sequence continues at coordinate 615,727 of MU224557.1, forward strand.
AAAGCCTTTCTAAATTAAGATCTGCCACATGAATGGCTCAAAACCAAATAAAAATTAAGGAAATCCTAAATACAGGGAAGAGGAAGAATCTTCCAATAGAACCATGAAGCTTATTTCGTGGAACATTAGGGGCATAAATGCCCCTAACAAGAAGCACTCTCTCAAGCGCAATTTGATTCTTTTTTGATCAAAAATTATTTTAATACAAGAAAAAAAACTTAATAAAGAAGAAGGAGAAAGGCTTAAAAAGAAGTTGGGTTATTGGAAATGTAAATTAGTAGATTTTATAGGAGCTTCAGGTGGTTTGGGTATCATTTGGGACCCAAGAAAGTTGGATTTCACGTTGTTAATAGCTAGTAATAACTGGATGATTGGCAGAATTAAAAGCTTTAGAAACAACATTCAACTTAGCATTATAAATGTATATGGTCCTACTCCTACAACATGAAAAAAGATAGTCTGGACAAAAATAAGTAATTATTTGGACTTACACCCACAATCTAATTATATTTTGGGAGGAGACTTTAATGCTATACTAAATCTAAAATAAAACTTTGGAGGTTTACAAACAGATTCACAAGTTATGATAGATTTCAAAATTTGGTTTATGAGAAATTCATTTTTAGATATCCCTACATCAAACAAAGTCTACACTTGGAACAATAGAAGGAAAAGTTTTTGTTATATTGCAGAAAGACTTGACAGATTTATTATCAAAGGTGATATTAGCTCTATTAATCTCTCAATGAAGGCTTCAATATTACCATATACAAGATCATACAACTTTCCCATACAATTAGAAAAACAGGAACAACAGAAACCAATAAGAAGCCCTTTTAAATGTGAATATATGTGGTTTCTAGATAACAAATTTTTAGAGAAAGTCAAGTAGTGGTGGACAAAGGAGGATTTTGAAGGTTCTAGAATGTTATGTTTTGTGGAAAAATTAAAATCACTAAAAGAAAAAATAATTAAATGGAACAATGAAAACTTAAAAAATATATTTAAAGAAAAGCTAGAAAACGAAGAAGAAATTATAATTTATTAAATAAAAAAGTTATAGAAAGTGGTATGGATGATGAAAAATTTATTAAAGAAAGAGAATTACTTCAAAAGAAAGAAACTATTTTGGCTAAAGAAGAAACCTTTTGAAAACAAAAATTGAGAGAGACTTGGTTAAATGCAGGGGATAGAAATACAAAATTCATTCATGCTAGTACAATAAATAGACGCAACATAAACATAATCACCAAAATTTGAGATAATACATGATTAGAAGTTGAAAACCCTAATCATATTGCTGAAAATTTTGTTAAATATTTTTCAGACATCCTAAACAATTACGAATATTCAGATCTTGATGCTCAAAACAAAATGCTAAGATCAATTCCCAAAGTAATAACCAACGAAGACAATAAATATCTGAATAATAAATTTTCTATGGAAGAAATTAAAGAAGCACTTTTTTTGCTCAACCCCAAAAAATCCCCAGGACTAGATGGTTTCCAGGATTTTTTATTTCAAAAATGCTGGGATATCCTTGGGAAAGACTTATGTGAAGCCATAGAAGTAACTGGGAACTCGGGTTCATTATTAATAGAAATCAATAATACATTCCTAGCATTGATACCCAAAAAATCAAACATAGTATCTCCGAGTGACTTTAGGCCAATAGCGCTTTGCAACACTATTTATAAAATACTCTCAAAGACATTGGAAAATAGACTCAAAAAGGTAATCCATAAACTAATTTTAGAAGAACAAACAGGTTTTGTCCCGAATAGATCAATCTATGACGGTATAATCATCATACTAGAATTAATTCATTCAGTTCAAACAACCAAAGACCCATGTATGTTGATGAAATTAGATATCTCCAAAGCATACGACAAGGTAGATAGGAGATTCTTATGCAAAACAATGAGAGCATTTGGTTTTTCCCATCAATGGGTTAACTTAATCTTTAGTTGCATCTCAACTCCAAAATTTTCATTATTAATCAATGGGACTTCAGAAGGTTTTTTAAATATAACTAGAGGAATTAGGCAAGGGGATCCTATTTCCCCATTTCTCTTCATAATAATGGCTGAAGCATTTGGTAGGACAATAAAGTTGGCCCAAACAGAAGGGAAAATCAAAAGTGTCAAGGTCACTGATGATGTGGATCACATCACTCATCAACAATTTTCTGATGACACAATCCTACCAAGAGAATGTTCTAGGGATGAAGCACATTAGTATAAGGATATCATTAAAACTTACATGAAAGCATCTGGCCAAGAAGTGAATGCTGCAAAATCTGAAATTTTTTTCCTTAACACCCACCTTGATCTAGAAAGAATCATTTGTAATATTATGGGTTATAGAAAAGGGAAATTCCCATGTAAATACATTGGCATTCAAATTGAAAAAGGATTAAAATCAAGCAAAAATTGGAACTTAATAGTAGATAAAATAGACATGAAAATGGAAAGCTAGAAGGGGAAGTACTTAAATAAGGCAGGCATAGCCACTATGATCAAATCTGTACTTTCAATCATTCCAACACTCCAAATGTTTTGTCTACCTCTTCCTAAAGGCCACAAAAATCAATTAAATCAAAAACTAAGAAACTTCTTGTGGCAAGGTACAAAAGAGAAAAAGAAACTAACTATGATAAAATGGGACCAAATATGCAGACCCAAAGAGTTCAAAGGATTAGGCATACAAAATTTAAGTTGGAAGAACGAGGCTTTAGGAGCCAAATTAGTATGGAGAATGTATCAGGAAAGTGATAGCAAATGGGCAAAAATCTTATACCACAAGTATTTAAATAGATCAGAATCGATTACTCTTTTTTGTACTAAAAACCCACCTAAAGGTTTAAAAATTTGGAATTTTATGATGCAAAATAGAGAATTAATATTAAATAATTTGACTTGGGATATAGGAAATGGTCACGAGGCTCTTTTTTGGGCAGATTCTTAAGGATGGGCTCCCATCTCTGGGTAAAGAGAATTTACCTATCAATATCAAGAATAGTCTAATACATCATTAGGGCCCCATGTTAAAGAATTATATAGAGGATACCCAAGAAGGATGGCAATGGAAAAAAAGTATCAAACACAACCCTAACTCAGGAAGAACAAAAAGAATTTGAGAATATCTTGCAAGCTATAAAAGCAAATTATAAAGCTAGGAACGATAGACTAGTTTGGGGTGCTGCTAAAAATGGAAAATATACTGTTAAGAAAGGTTATGAGATAATTATAAACTCTCAAGGATCCAGGATAAAATAGAAATCCCTCTCAAATAGTGTTTGGACCCAGCTTGTCTCCCCAAGGTAGGTATTTTCTTATGGGCGGTAATGCAAGATACAATTTTAACAACTGATAGATTTACTAAATTAGGCTTTGAAGGACCATCAATATGTGTGTTGTGTGAAAAGGAATTTGAAACTATAGGACACTTATTATATGACTGCCCTTATTCAAACCAGTGTTGGAAATGGTTATGCAGCAAGCTAAACTGGTCTTCAGCTTTCACTGATAACCTCTGGAAATTTTTGAGAAGTTGGCCACAAAATAGATCCAAAGTATAGAGTAAAATATGGAGAATAGCCCCATCCATCCTTTTATTGGAAATTGGGAAAGAAAGAAATAGAAGAATCTTTACCAATGTAAAAATAGACATAGACTCATTGATTAACAACGTGGAAGCCAACATTATAGAAGTAACTAATAATCATTAAGGAACTCTTACAAAAAAGAATGCTTGTTTTCTGATTGGGATGCTGACATGAGAAAGAATTGGCAAAATTTAATCATCCCTCAAATGATGCACACCAAAGCTAATAAGTCAACTAGAGCATTATGTAAATGGGAACCTCCCCAAGTGGCTGGTTTAAATTGAATTTTGATGGAGCCTCATGAGGTAACCCAGGGAATACTAGTCTTGGATGCATTGTACGAAATGAATCTGGTGCATGGTTGGTTAAACGAGTTATGCCCCTAGCAATAAATTCTAATAACTTAGTTGAACTTGAAGTGCTAAAAGAAGGCCTGAAATTAAGTCTAAAGGTTAGAATTCAAAATTTATTTATTGAAGCGGACTCTGAAGTTATTCTCAATGCATTAAGAAAGAGAAGTGCACCTAACTGGGTCTTAAATTCAAAATTGGAAGAAGTTATCAAAATATTGGATAAATTATAGGAAACTAGAATAGAAAATATGTTTAGAGAAGGAAATAAAGAGGTAGATGCCTTGGAAAATAAAGGTGTAGAAAGTGAAAATTTTACCTTGGTTAACTTAGTCTTAAGCTAGATTTTTAAATTTTATAGATTTCATGATACTTTTAATTCAACTAATAAAGTAATGTTAATCTATTTGAAGAGGTCGCAGTCCTTTTACTATAAGATCTCCTCTTCATTAGCCTCTCTCATCAGCACTCCATTCCTTTCAATGTTGGTTTATTTTTCCTTCATATCTCTTAGGCCTCTAATGACCATAATGAAAATTTCCTATAAGTATGGACTATTTCATTTAATCCTTCAATAACGGTCAGGAGCCTCAAGACTTTCATAGATAGTGGTTAAAACTTTGACATGCCTTCGAAAAATTTGATATAGTTGTTATTCCTTATTTAATACTCCTCTATTTTTATGATGGCATATTATTATTTTTTTCTAAGCCTAGATTTCTCTATATGCTTCCACCCGACCTCACGTTCTTTCCCTAACTCCTCCTTATCAGGCTATCATTCAAGGAAATAATGAAGTGGACTTTTACCGAGATTAATTAGGAAAGTCCCACACTATCTAGAAAATTCTCAGCTTTCTAGGAGCAGTTTCTAGCCTCCCCTGTTCATTAAGGCGTTCAAAAAAGGAAATCCTACAACATTAACCTTAACAACACTATCTCAATATGGATGATCTCATCTACAATGGAGACTACAATATCTTTGTATCATAAGTATGAAGAACACACTATGGCGTTCATTGGACACATCAAAGCAGAACATTGCGGGATTATTCTCAAAAATATTGACGATATTTCTTGACTGGCTGTAAAGAAAATCATTCGCAAAAGAAACTTGGATTATAGTAAGAGCTGACAAACCAATGGGAATGTTATAGGTATCTTTATTGCAGTAGCATTTCGGGCCAAGATCAAACATTGGCACATAAAAGCTTTATGTCTTGCACTTTTTGATGAAACATGGTTAGAAGGCCTCAACAATGTGGTGGAGAATATTAATTACTGTTTGGAAATTCCTCACCATTAGGATTAAATGACTTGGCTAGTGGGTAGTCTCAAATTCCTCAATGTCCCTAAACAACCAATTTTATCTATCAAGGATCAAGATGCTTTTGAAAAATTATGGCCTGAGATGGTTAAGTATCTGTATTTCCTATTAAGATGGCACAATATCATTGAAGACAAAAGAAACTAGGCTGAGTTCTTCTTCAATTCTACGGGGGTGGAGGTTTCTTCTATTGTGGATTACCACGATCGTCGACAATACGTCGTTCAACTTCCCTTTCTCCGCAAAGTTACATACCATGTCTAAAATAGAGGAGGCTCTACTGGAGTTGGACTAAGAGTCTGATGATAACATTATTGTCATAGAGCCACACAACTAGTAAGATCAAAGGTTTTTGTGCTTCTCTTCCGTAGTTTTTGACCGCCTAATATGATATGAACATCTTCATAGTTGGTATGTTTTAGATTAGGGTTTATTTTGTGTATGAATTCTCACTTGTCTGTATCGGGTCATTGATCCTTATCAACTATAATGGTAAGCATAATTTTGTATGTCTTAGGTACTCCCATCATAACTCTTTCTTTAGACGCAACATTCTAAGTTTCCTCACTTAGATTTTTATAGTCCCTTACTCGATATTGTAACTCTGGAAAGTCTATTCCTTGCTTGGTAGATGGATGGTAGAACATAATTAGTATACATAGAAAGGTTTTTTGGTAAAAGAAAATGGAATGTAAAAACATTATATAATATAAGATATGAATTAAAGTAAGCATTACTTGTTCCTTTGGTATATTATCTTGGAAATTAAACATAACAAAAATATTGATTTGGGCATACAATTTGAAAGTTGTTAAATTAAATTCAGTAGAATCAAACCAAAAGTAGTAAAATAGTTATAAATAAGATAGATTATAATCTGAGGGACATTATCAATTTAAAGAGCAAAACAAGATGGAAATTATAACATAAAGTCAAATGTATAAAGAAATCCTCCTAGAAATCAATTAAAAAGTATTCGAACATCAAAATCAGATACATGACCCCTAAACATTTAAATCATTATGAGGTAATAGAAAGATCAGTATAGACTAAAACAAAAAAAATATTTAAATGTTAAATATTTTGATTAACCAATAGTTTCACACATATATATTAAAAGGTAATTGTAGAAGTATTTTTCTTTATACTAACGAAATATTTAAGGATAACTAACAATGATCTTGCGAAGAAGAGTTGTGTGCAGCTTTACATTACTAGTTGGGTTGATCAATTTCAAATTCGTAAACAAATGGAGGATATGATCAATTTCTTCATGATATAGAGAAAGGATCATACAAATTATGGTCTTTTACAAAATTTATGTAAAATCACAAAATAGGAATTTGTAATTAAAATTAACTATAAGGAAGGTATGCCTTCCTAAGACCACAATATCTTTGGGGGACTTGTATTTAATTTTAGAGACTTATGGAAAGGGTTCACCCTTAGTTAAAACCTAGAAACTAGGGTATGCCCCTTTTAAGTTTGTAATTTTAAAAGTGAATAGGACTTATGTCCCGAGAAAGACTGGAGGTTTTCTTCTGCATTCTTTCCTACCAGTGCCCGTTTGAACGAAGACTTCTTTTTGTATCCATTTTATTTTATATAATATATAGGACTTTGACCTTTTACCGATAAAAAAATGATAGATAACACAGAAAAAAGAATTCTAAAATGATAAACGAAGTTGATGATTTATGAGTAAAAGATTATACAATAAGAATGTAAACTCTTTGAATTAAGTTTAAAAATATTCATACATATATTATAACCATAATCTATTTTTAATGGATAATTGCACATTAATTTTTTAGAATCTAATCAATTAAATTTTTATGATTTTTTATATTTATTAAAACAATAGGCTTTGTGTGGGATCTTTGCTCCCGGAAATGATCTTTTTTGCCAGATAGTTTTCAGCCCTCTTCCCAGATAGTTTTGCTTTTTCGACAATGGAAAATAGCAACTGACCTTGTTTTTCCCTTAAAATTCTTGAGCCTTTTTGGAATGAGTTGGAAACTTCCCTGATCTATGATGTTGCATTTCTTAATGGATTTTAATACATCCCTTTCAAACATGTGGGGTAGAAAAGATGAAATGTTTGCAAGTGAATACTATGTAACGCATGGAAATGAAAAGAAATTCAACAGGCTATTGAATAGGTATATGGACTCAGAGAATGTTTAGTTGCATCATTTACAAGATTGAAATTCTCTAGAACTATTCTATAGAATTTCTTAGATTATAAAGAATTTAGAATCTTTGCAGTTTGATGATCATTTGTTCTTGGAGAACTTGTCAGTATATGCTTTGCAATTTGATAATCATATTTTCTTTTTAACATTTTTGATCTGATACTAGGGCTTCATGATTTATGGATTGTATGAAGTTGAATTGCAAGAATTAATTAAAGTCATCATTTACAACATGAAGTTTTTGTTCTCATATGTAATTATCGACATATGTTTTTGTCTCAAAATCATGATATTTCATGTATTTTTTAGAATAGATTTCTTCTTGGTTGCCTTTATGATCCGCAGAGACAATGGATTTCCCAAGGGAAGAAATAATGTGGACACAGAGTTCAGCGACAACATGTGGGAGTCTATTCATTGTTTATATTTCTGTCGACCTGCAATTGGATCCCAACTTGCACACCAATGCTTCTATTTTTTTTTTGTCTTTTTTCTTTGCATTCACTGATCTGCCATAATTTTAAATTTTGGTCAAACATGTTGGCATCAACATATTTTAGATAATATATTTTCTATACGATCCTAAAGTTTTTTTTTTAGAAATATATTTAATTAAATTCGGTAGTTACTACATTCCGTGTGATGACATCCCTTGGGGAATTCTGTTAAAAACAAATATGTTTTATACAAATCTTACATAAAATAAGTTAGAGACACATTTTATACAAATCTTCAGATTGGGAAAGTTTAGTTTATTATTTGTTTTCCTATAAAAATTTATACTTTCATCCATTTTGCTCTAGTTTAAAGAGAAAATCATTATTCTATATTGCTAGGTATTTGCAACAAGACAATAGAAACAACACCTAAGGAGGAATACAAGAGAATGGAAATGTTTTTTAAATATGTTAAAAAAAATAGAAAGGTTCTATCAAAATCTAGATTTTACTAAATAAAATTATTGATAATTCAATAACATTTTAAAAAAATCAGTTTAATCATAGATTTTGAATTGATAGGCATGCAATAAAAATATTGTTAAATATTTAGAAAAATAGAAACAATCTATTAATACATAGATTTTAGTTTTAAATTTATTTTAAAATCGTTAAAGATTTATTTAAAATTTTGAAAAATATAATTTAGTTTATTTTTAAATTTCAAGTGATTTGTATGTAAAATAAAAATAAAAATAAAAATAGAAATTTTTTTAATGTTTTGAATTATTTTCAAAATGTTCTATTTATATTAATTTTGTTTTTAAATTTATTCAAATTAATGGTTGATTCATACAACAAAAAATCTTTAATTTAGAACTTGAATTGATTTGTAAAAAAGGGAAAATAGAATTGTAATTTTATTTAGATACTTTAATTAATTTCTTTTTTTTTTTTCAATTCTACAATTGAAAACATACTCAATCTATCTTTTTCAGTAATATCTATATAATTTTAAGTTCAATTAAAATTTATTAATATTATATTATATGTAAGTATAATAAAAAAATAGAATTTTCAAATTCCTATTACTAAAATTAAGGTTGAAATTATTGTTTGGGTCTAATTAGGATTCAATTTAGATCAAGTTAATACATTAATTAAAATTAGGATAAGAGTTAACATAAAGATTATATTTTAATTATTTTTAGAGTTTATTAAAAGTTTAATTAGATACAATAACTATTTGATTAATCTTAGACTTAGTTTTTAATTAGATTGATGATTATGATACTAAAAGAGGGGTAAAAATTTATTAAGACAGATAGAGAAACAAAAAGGAGAGCTCAACACGGAGCTCTATCCTGAGCAACAAGATCATCAAACTCAAGAGACAAATCTAAGGAAAGCTGCCCCCTATCCACAATATTCCAACCTTGAGCATGATCAGAAGCCCATTTGGCCAAACAATCAGCAGCTCTGTTCCATTCGCGAGGAATGTAATTAAAACTAAAAGAGTCAAGAGAAGGAGAAGTAGAGAAAGGATTATGGTAAGTGCTTGGTTAGCTTTAAAAAATATTATGATTCAAATTTAGGTTAGAGTTTTTTCATAAAGCTAACTTAAATTGCAATCTTATCTTTTAACCTTAGAGTTTTTTCATAAAGCTAACTTAAATTGCAATCTTATCTTTTAACCTTAGTTCCCTAACCCAATTTTTAACCTCAAACCATAACCGTATCCTTATTTCAATCTTAATTCTTAATCCTAAACACATGATTAATCTTTCACATGCTTCCAAAATCTACTGCAATAGTTGTTGAACAAAAGTTTTTGTTATGTTAGTATTATCTTTGATGTAGTGGATATTCAAATAATGAGTTTTCTTAGATTTGTTTTTTTCTAAGGTTTGTTTTTGTTGTTAAATTTGTTCTATTTTTTTAGGCAGTGTGCTCAAGTTGTTAGATTAGATTTTGTAGTGGATATACAATTGATCACAAATCTGAACACATATAATTGACAAAAAAATCTCATGACAATATTATATATCATTTATAATTCTTTCTATATGTAATTTCATAACACCATCAATTTCCATAAACTTTGGCACAGTCCACTGATTTTTTCAAAGAAGTGCTCATGTACATGGGACCCGGCCATTAGTGAGGGGAATCACTTTTAAACCATAATCCGTGATCGTGCGAAAATCTAAACCAATGAGATTACAAAGCATTAGTTCTGAATACAATGTTTTCCAGATTATGCTTAGCCAAGGCTGAGGACATGAGAAACAAAATCTTCTATACCTCTTAACCTGCAGGACGCTTCATTAATGGATTCCTTAATTTTCAGGGCCCGTACACGCATATCTTCCCCAATTTCCGTTCCCATGGTTGTCTTCACCGTGTTTTCCACAATATCGCTGCTGGGAATGGCATTCAATCCCTCGCAGATCTGCACTCCAACACCCAACTGCTCAGTTACCAATTTGGCGTTCATAAATTGATCGAACGCCATGGGCCTGACCACCATTGGAACTCCAGCGCTTAAACTCTCTAATATAGAATTCCACCCACAGTGCGTCATAGAAAACGCAGTCGAAGGGTGTGACAGAATCAGCAGCTGAGGCACCCACCCATGGATTACAATTCCTCTGTCTCTCGTTTCTTCGATGAAATCCTCGGGAAGAAAATCACAGGAATTAACATGGCTTCCAACTGGGTCTTTAATCGTCCAAATGAAACTCTGCTTACTGGCCGCAATTCCCCTGGCGAGGGCTTTTGTTTGTTCTTCGGACAGAAAGGCCTGAGATCCAAACGAGACATAAAGAACTGAGTTTTGCTTCTGGGTGTCCAGCCAACGGATGCACTCTGACTCACTAATGATCGCATTTTGGGGTCTGTATAGAGGATTCGCTACGGCCCAAACGGGCTTACCCGTGGATTCCTCTAAATATTTTACATACTCTGCTTCGAGCCCATCAAAAGTATTGACAATCGTTGCAGCGCAGCTTTCTTTTGCCGAGGTAAGGTGAAACGCAAAAATCACTTCTCAGTATCTGAGGCAACTCCGAAGGCCTCAGATTCAAACTGATACAGCGATCAGGAATCTCTGTGATTTGTCGGTCACTTATCACATCCGAGACAGGATTGGTGAAGAGATATTGGAGAAGAGAAGCCGCCATGGCTCCTGTGGTGTGGAAGACAACACGCGGAATCCCGAATTTGGAAGCCGATTGTGCAGTCCAGGGTAAGAATACGTCACTTATGATGCAAGCGGGCTTCTGTGAGGCCTCTGTCGTGATCTGGTCCAGCATGTCTTCAAAGGGTTTGGAAAGCTTGTGGGAAGAGATAAAGAGCAGCAAGCTCTCAATGAAGGAAAGAGTATCAGTGCTTTCATGGGTGGGGGGGAGGCCATTGATGGGCGGGAGAGAAAGAGGAACGAAATGAATAGATGA
>MU224557.1:635734-652311 GCA_018584345.1 Thuja plicata
TCGACCTTATAAAGGTGAACAAACCCTAAACCTAAAAGCTAGGATGCGCCATATAATTAATATAAAGTATTAATTATATGCACCTAAGTGAAAGCATAAGCCGAAAAAGAGTAATAATACTCTAACATTCTTGATCTAGTACATTCAGATGTATGTGGACCAATGTCGACAAAGTCTCTCAGAGGATACATGAGTATTATGTTACCTTTATTAATGATTTCTCCAGGAAGACCTAGATATACTTCTTGAAGACCAAGGATGAGGCTTTTAGTCTCTTCCAAGAGTTCACAGCTCTTGTGGAGAACTCAATAGGAAGGAAGATAAAGGTTCTTCGGTCAGACAATGGAGGCGAGTACAAAGGAAATGACTTCCAGGATTTATGTACCAGAGAAGGAATCAAGAGAGAGTGGACTATTCCTTACAATCCACAGCAGAATGGAGTTGCTGAGAGGAAGAACCATTCTATATCAAAGGCAGCAAGGGCTATACTACATGACCAGGACATGCCCTACTACTTATGTGCTGAAGCATGTAGTACAACAGTCCACATTCAGAATAGGGTTCCACACAAGGTACTAGGGAAAATGACACCAGAGGAGGCTTTCACAGGAAAGAAGCCAGATGTTGGTCACTTCAGGATATTTGGGAGTTTGGCATATTGTCTTCTTCCTGGAGACTTACGTATCAAGTTAGATCAGACTACAGAGAAGGGGTACTTTGTTGGGTATAGTGAAACTTCAAAGGCATATAGGATGTTCATTCCAGGGACTAGAAGAATTATTGTCAGACGTGATGTCAAGTTCATGTTGGACAAGGTGTTTAGAAGGTCCAAAGATTTGCTAGCAGATGATCGGAGTGAGCAGCCAATGAAAGATCCAAGTCCAAGTCAAGGATAACAAAGCTCAAGTATAGTTACTAGTACAAGCATAGACTCAGGTGGTGAAGATTCACAGAGTATGGAGCAACTAGTGCACCAGGATATGCATCTAGATGATATAGAGGTTGATTTTTCATCCTCTACAGTTGGCAGCAGGAACCATGAGGTTCAAGACACACAAAGGGATACTTAGGAGTCTGTGGGAGCTCCTAGGAAGAGTACAAGACAAAGGAGACAACCATCCAAGTTCAATGACTGTGTGGCATTAGTCAGCCAATTGGTAGATAGTGAACCTTCCAACTATCAAGAAGCTGCAAAGCATCAGGTATGGCGAGATGCTATGGTTAAGGAATTAATATAACTCAATAATGTAGAATGATGTATGGGAGGTAGTGCCTAGACCAACTGATAGAGTAGTAGTTGGATCGCGCTGGATCTTCAAGATAAAGCATGGTGCAGATGGTAGCATCGAGAAATATAAGGCAAGGTTTGAAGGAGGGAATAGACTATGAGGAGACATTTTCTCCTGTGGCCAAGTATACTTCTATACGAGCTGTAATCTCATTTGCAGCGCAGATGGGATGAAAAATCCATCAAATAGATGTCAAGACAACATTCCTTAATGAAGAATTGAAGGAGGAGGTATACATAGAACAACCAAAAGGCTTTGTAGCACACAACAAAGAGACCCATGTGTGCAAATTAAAGAAAGCCTTATACAGACTCAAGCAGGCTCCCAGAGCGTGGTATGAGTGCATTGATACATACTTGAAGGAAATGGGCTTTGTGAAGAGTGAGGCTAATGCGAACCTCTACTACTTGGTGGTTGGGGGTGAGGTTCTCATTCTTGTTCTATATGTGGATGACTTGTTTCTTACAGGTGCACTAGGGCTCATAGAGGATTGCAAGAGGGACCTTGCAAAAGAGTTCAAGATGAAGGATTTGGGACTTATGCACTACTTTCTAGGCATGGAGGTGTGGCAGACAGATGGAGAGATTTTCCTTGGTTAAGGGAAATATTGCATTGAAATCTTGAAGAGATTCAAGATGGAAGATTGCAAAGCCATGTCTACACCCATGATCACTAATTGGAGGAAGGTAGATGCATCCAAGGAAAAGGATGTTGATCCCACCTTATACAAGTAGTTGATTGGTTCACTCATGTATTTGGTCAACACCAGAACAGATATAGCCTTTGCAGTAAACTCTCTTAGTCAGTTCATGGTGGAGCCAAAGAGAGTGTATTGGACGATGACTAAGCATGTGTTGCGTTATCTTCATGGTACAGTTGAGTACGAGATCAGATATGTTCAAGGTGAAGGTATCAAGTTGATAGGCTATACTGACGCAGATTGGGCAGGCAATACAACAGACAAAAAGAGTACTTCAAGATGTTGTTTCATCTTGGGATCAGGAGTTGTTTCTTGGTTCAGTAGGAAGAAAAAATCTATGGCCTTGAGCTCATCAGAAGTAGAATACATAGCAACTAGCATGGAAACATGTGAAGCTATATGGCTTCGAAAGTTGCTAGTGGCATTGTTTGGTCAGAAGGTTAAGACTACTATGATACATTGTGATAATCAGAGTTGCATCAAGTTGTCTGAGAATCCGGTGTTTCACGATAGGTCTAAACATATAGATATCAGGTATCACTTCATCAAAGATTATGTACAGAGGGGAATTGTTTAGCTACAGTACATACCTACAGAGGAGCAGGTAGCAGACATTCTAACAAAGGCATTGGGGAAGGAAAAATTCATCTTCTTCAGAGATAAGATGGGTGTCATGCATAACAGCTTCCTCGCTAAGAGAGAGTGTTAATTATGGGTAGCTTGGACAGTTGTTCATCCTTACCTAGAAATAACAACATTAGTTATGGGTAGTTTTGGACAGCTGCTCATCTTGACCTAGAATTAGAAAATGGTTGTTTTTGTCAAATAAGTATGTTAGGATAAAAATAATTGTTATTTAATAGTGACTTTTTTTAGGTGACACCTCATAGCCAAAATTATTTAATTGGTTGTTGAGTTGTTTTAATCTCAGCCGTTGGTTTGAATTAATCTCGGCCGTTGGTTTTCCAACGAGAGTAGTATATAAAGGGGTCATGGGTCATTTGGAGTTGAACAAGTTTTGAGAAGAATTTGCTGTGATAGCAAATAGTCTTGCAGTGTTAGCAAGAGGTGCAATGATAGCGTTGGTATAGTAGTGGAGGATATCCGCAGGAGATATTAGGAGTTTGTCAGAGTTCTGCCAGTAAGAGGTAAGGAATTCTTTTGTAACTCTTATATTGCTGAAGATTAATATATTTTCCATCTGTAGAACTGGTTTTCCCTTAGGGGTTTTTCTAGGGATGATTGTCCAAAAATATTGTGTCCTTGTGTTGCTTATTTCTTTCCGTATTTTAGTGAAGTTGCAGTTGTGTTATTTTTTGATATTCAGCTGTAAATTTATTTTCAGCAGTTAAATAATCTTTATGAGATAGGAGATTAATAATCAGTGACTGCAATAGGAATTTTCACATGGTATCAGAGTGGTATTGAGGATAGAAAAGGTTTACCCTAAGCAAAGGAAAGAAATTTGAGTTTGACCTCTTTCGAGTTATTGTTTCTTTTATTTCTTTGAGATGGCTTCAGTAGGTTTGAGAGATCAAGACATATTGGATGGTGCCTCAAATTTTGGTGTCTGGAAAGCCAAAAAAAATTTATTGCTGGAAGAGAATGATATCAAGGAATATGTTACCAGTACTATAGTTGTACCTACAGATCCAGTACAACTTGCAGCATACAAGAAGGATGATGCCAAGGCAAGGAGGATAATCCTTGAGTGGTGGAATTTTATGTCAAATTTTGCATATTGGTAGAGCTTCCCATACATTTAAGAAATTATTGCTAACATTTTGCAGTGAGACAGTTGTAATATTTTATGTTCTATAACAAATTTTTCATCTCAATTTTTTTACTTCATCAACTCAAGTAAGAGATTATTGCCCTTAAAGTTAGAGACTATTAACATTGATATTGGTATGTATCAGCCTATGTTTGACTATTTTTAGGTACATAAATAGAAATTATTCTTAGATCAAAATCGGTAAGACATCCAAGTAATTTTTTAAAGTTTCCCAAGGTATACAAGTTAGCTATGATGAACTATAACTAATTGAATGTTTGAAGATGATAAGTTGATGTTCATCGAGCTGCAAAAGTGAATGCAAGATATTAAATCGGTTGATGTATTGTATTGTCATTGATGTCAACTTGATATAGTTTGACTGTTCATACTCATATTGTCATAAAATTGAAGAGACCAAAGAGACAAATTTTATGTGGTCGGTAAAACATAAAAGTTTGGTATACATCGACTGACAATAAACACCGACGGACAGTGAACACCAAGAAGTTCACAGTGTATACCGAGCACCGCAGTAACTGAGAAAGTGTTACTGAGGAAGAGCTATTTACTGAGCACAACTGGAGTTAATGACTGAACATAACTGAAGTTGATGACCGATTAGAACTGAAGTTAAAGAACGACAAAACTACTTAGCTGACAGAAGCTATATTTAGGTATTGACTTATTGATTGCTTTATTTCTAACGATCCATTAAACTAAAGAAAAGAGAGAGATTTAAAGCATGTTTTATTCACAGATAACAAGGAGAGATTTATGGAATAAAACTAAAGGAGAGATTTTTGGAATAAAGCAAAGCATGACGAGATTTAAGGATCAAGAAGTGATCTACGGTGAAAACAAGGAGATTGAGCGACTAATCATGTCTATAAAAAGAGACAAGGAATTCATTATGAAAAGGAGGAATGTTGAATATAATTATGGTGAAGATTGAATTCTTCATGCAGATCTGATCATACAGGCTGAAGAACAAAGCCAAGGAATTTTGCAGATGCCAAGCAACAGAGAACAAAACATTCACCGAGCAGAACAAAGGAAGAGAGCAAAGAAACTGAAGAGCATATTGATCAGAGCTATATTATTAGACTAACAATAGATCTAAATATCTGCAATTTAAATTTGTATTTTGAATAGATCATTTACTATATCATTTTAACCATTGATTTAGAAAATCTCTTAACCGAGTAGGATTTAACAGTCCTTATTGTATTGAGATACTCAAGAGTATCAAAAAGGTTTTCTTGTTGACAATATTGTGAGTGCTAGGTCAAAAGATAAATTGTTAGTTTTGAATCCTCTAACAAGGTCACACTTAATAGTGTGTATTGTAACATTTAACAGGGTTGGCTCTTAACTGAGCTCACTTCAAAAGAGTGAAAATATTTTGGGTTACCAGTCCTAGGTGGTTTTTCCTAACATTGGGTTTCCACGTTAAAATCTGTGTCAAATGTGTATTTCTTTCATTGCATTGATATTTAGTTTTATACATTATTAAAATTGGATTGGTCGGTTAACACTAAGTTTATTTACTACATTTCGGTAAAGTCTAGAAAAGACAAACAATATATTTTACCGAGCAGTTTATATTTGTTAGAATTACTTATGGCATACATCTTGATGGACTAAAAGATAACTGAGGATTTTATATTTGAGTTATAAGTTTTGGTTGGATCTTTTGAAATTATTTTTAAGGCCATTGATTCACCCCTCCCTCTCAGTTATTCTAACAAGATATATATAAGATTAGTACGTGCACTAATGACCAGTTCTACACTCAAGGTCGCATTTATCTTATTTGGTCTTTTTAGTACACAATTATTACCTTTAGTGTCACTTCTCTATGTTGAAGTAGATGTTAATGGGTATCTATAAAATTCAAATCTACAAAAGACAAACATTTTATTGAAATAGCAATAGTTTAGGCCATAGTTAGTGCCTTAAAGCCTTCTAGGAGCATATTAAGTGAAGAAAGTGAAATGGATGAAGTTTTGACTGTTAGAGTTAAAAATGCATTTTCACTTATTAATTAAATCATTATTGATTTAATTATTAAAGTCACCTTTCACTTATTAATTAAATCATTATTGATTTAATTATTAAAGTCTCATTTTTATCTCTAGTTCACTTAAGCTAAACTTTAGTCATGCAATAATTGATTCTTTTATTAATTATTCATGCAACCTAGGTTTCTCCACCCTTCTTAGGGTTAACCTCAATTTCTCCACCCTTCTTAAGGTTTTGATCTCCTTTATAAGGGTTGATCACTTTGTAATTATTGAATCACTCTCAAAAATTCTCTCAATTCCTTCTCTCAATGATATTTCATATTTCTTGGACATTATGAGTTGTGTCTCCATTCTTTGCTTTGTGATAGGTTATTATGCTGCAGTGGATCTTGGCTTATGAATTTGATGAATTCTAACATGGTATCAGATCCGTGCTGCTGCTTGTTCTTGAGTTTTTGAAGGTTTTGGAGCTCTGAGGGTTTCAAGAATCTGAAGGGGATTTTTTGTTTGGAGCAGTTTGAGCAAACACTGGCATTTGGGTTGTGTTTGGAATGCCCCATAATCCCTATTCTCAAATAAGGCACATCCTATTTGGATAGTTGAAATTTGGGCCATAGTTTTCTTGGCATGCTTTACGAGGCAAAAATTTGCCTCAATTTTCATACCACCTTGATTTCTATGTTGCATCGATTTTTATAATATATTGATTTCTGTGTTGCCTCGATGTACCGCCCAGTTGCATGGAGGAGAGAGAAAATGGCAGCCCTATGTTTTTTTCAATATTTTTAAAAACAAAAAATATAAAGTTTTATTTATATATTTTTTGTAATAAAAAACATCCTTTTTTAAATTAAAAAAATATAAATATTTTTTAATTTTTTTTACAATAAAAAAAATATTTTTTTTTTTGTGTTTTTTTCTTTAAAAAAATACATTATGTTTTTTTAATTTTTTTTTTCCAAAAAAAAAGCAATTGTTTTTTTCATTAAAAAAATAATATTTTTTTTTCTCCCAAATTTGGCCGTAAATCTAGAGGCAGTCCAGATTTGGAGGATTTCTAGTTTAGCAGGGCTCCATCAATTTTAGCTGAGGCTTCATGAGGTTCATTTGGTTTTTGACTTTGTGGTGGTTTTTTGCTCATAACTTGAGCAAATAGAGGCTTTTTTCGCCAAATGAGATATCGAAGGAAAGCTGATTTCGAGGCCGATCTGATTTTTTAGGTTTGGTTATCTGAGTTTTCTATCTTGCAGGTTTTTTGTCAGTCAAATTCAGGGTTCCCTTTTGTGCTTCGTTCACTATATCTTGCTCCTTTGGACTCCATTTTTTGACTTTCGCATGACTTCAGAAAGTTGGTTCTGTTATCCTTCTTCTTGTATGGGTCTCATTACCAAAATCTTCTCCAGGTATTTTTTATTCAATTTTTTGCAATCTGGTGGATATCTTGGATGTTTCAGGTCTTGGGATCATTTTTGTGCATGGGATGACTCCTTGAGAGAAGTTACATATGTTTCTTTAGCTTTTAGTCATTCCTGGATATTGTATACATCTTTTTTCTACAGCTTTATTGCAAATGCACTGAGATAAAGTGTCATCATGCATGTTTGGGATCCCACACATTTTGTGTCTGATTGTACTCACACTATATTATAAAGTGCTTTGGGGGGTTGCTGAACCTTTATCAAGTGAGTGTTCCTTCCACGATATTAGCCTTATGTGTGTCAGCAACTGATCATCCTCGACACATACTTCATTTCTGCTTCTACATTCTTCATCATTCAGTTATTTTTGGAGTCTCTCATTATATCTATTATACCTCCCCCTATCAGCATTATGGGGGGTATCTGCTATTGGTTCTAATGCTTCCTTGGTTCAATGGAGTGAGCTCTGTTTTCCATTTTTGTTCCTATATACTAGGCGGATGCATTGACTGGTACTTATGCATTTTGGTGAGATGGATCATTTACCATATGGACACTCCTCTTTCATTCCTATTTTGGAGGCTTCAGACTTGGTATTTTTGTCATCTGTATCTTCGAGTTTTGATGTTTGCCTTGTTTTCCACCCTGATTTGAGTAGTGTCATTTGAGAGCACTCATACAGAGCAGTTCTTTGACAATATTTGCAGTTTCATGCATCAAAGGTGTTCTACATGTTCTTCCTTTGTTCCTATTTTCTGGGACATTCTCTAGTTTGGAGGCTTCTTCAGTCCTTCACTAGGCTTCATCTCTTTTCGAAGAGGGGTTTTTCCCACTGGGTTTTCTCCTTTTCTCCTCTTTATAGAGATTTTTTATACTTGGGTACTTCTTTAGGCCTTATTGTTGGGACCCATTTCCTGCTTTCAAAAGTTGATGCAGAAACTGATAAAATATCAGATTCAACTCCAAGATCCAGCTGCATGCACAATACCTGTCACAAAGAATGAAGCAAAAATATGGAAAAAGCAAAACCCTCTTGTGCTCAAAAACGTCAGAGCTCAAATTGTATTAAGAGAGAATGAACAAATAATTACAAAAGTGGCTTATAAGGATAGAAACCCTAAAGCCACACAAAGCTAGGTTGAGGAATAATAATTAATATAAATATTAATTATTATTCACCTAAAAGGAGTAAGCTTAAGTGAAATAGAATAATAGAGGACTTAATTAGTTAAACCAAAATGATTTAATTATAAAGTCAAATATATCTATTACTCTAACACCCCCCCTTAAGCATAGCTCAGGAGGAAGCTAACCTAGCATAGCAAAGAAAGCAGGAAAAAAGGGTCCTGACAATAAGGCCTAATCAGATACCCAATACAAGGAAATCTTTGTAAACCAGAATAAAGCAGAAAACCCAGTGGGAAAAACTCCTCTCCAAAAAGAGATGAAAAAGCAAGCAAAGACAAAAAGAATGACTTCAAGAGACTCTCTCAAAGCCATAAGTACAATGCGTGCTGCCAACCCCCCGTGAGAGAGGGTCGAGGCTCCAAAGCCCCCCCGAAATGAAAGAACCCCTGGATCAATGAACAAACCACCATGACTCCAATACAAAGGAGTAAAAGGAAGTGAGCACTGAAGAGGTGACCTTGAAAGATGAGGTGTCACTGGAAGGCTGAGTTGATGCTCAAATGAGAAGACACGAGGATCCTAAAATGGAATCCCCAATGCAAGTGGTATGACGGGTGTGCTGACACTATCATGAGAGAGGAGAAGAGTGTCCTCTGTAGAATCCTCAACAACTGCACCTGGTCGCTTGATGAATGGAGCTGAAGGGTCTGGCAGTGCTGAAGAAGAATCCTGCTGAAGAGAAAGAACCTCAGCAAGATGTGGTGTGGCAGTCACAACAGTGATCTCAGGAACAACACAGGTTCAAGTGACCTGACTGAACCACATGATGCTCTCGTGGAAGAGGAGAGCTGAGCTTCGATAATGGAGATGGTGGACCAAAATGTGTGAAGGTGTAGAGACGAGTGAAATGATCAACTGTCCCTGTAGCAACAATGCCACCTGTCGCACTTTCCTGAATGAAGATTGAATCTGGCGTGAACTCAACTGTCTTCCCTAATCCACTGTGTGTAATCTGGTAAATCAAGAGAAGGTTTGCAGACAGAGATGGAACATACAATACATCATTGAATGTGCCATCCTGAATGCATACAAAACCTTTCCCGCAGACTGGCATAACAGTGTTATTCCCCGTGAGAATGTGGGGAATAGGAGAAGCATCAATGGAAGAGAAGATCTCCGGAGAAGATGCCATATGGTGAGAAGCACCTGAATCAAGTATCCAAGGGACCTATGAAGGGGATGCAATGAAAGCTCGTAATGCATGACCCTGTCCAAAATCCTATCCAGATGTCGAAGATAAGGCAGAAGACTGAAAAGAAGACCCCTGTGAGGATGGAGAGGAAATAGTGCTCTTCTGAAGGAGAGCTTGCAAATCTGTAATCTGTTTCTCATAGCCATCAAATCTCTTCTGAAAATACTATGACTGATCATGGGACCCCTTCTGATAATATGAACATGTGGGGTTCTGAGTCTTCTGTTTCTCCTTCTTAGAAGAAGATGGTGGCCAGTAGAGTGATGAGAAGAGGAATCAGATATCTGCTTTGGCTTTGGCTTTTGTGTATCCTGAGATGACTTGGCAAGCAATGCCTGTAACTGTGAACCTATAAGAGAATCCATCTGACTAAGCTTGGACTGCTCACGAGTTAACCTTTCACAAAAGGTCTCAAAAGAGGGCATAACATGACGTGCACCCAGTGCATCCATAGTGGAGTAGAAGGTAGAAGTGAAAATATAATAAGGGCCAAGAAGCTTTGAGAGTATCAGAAAGATACACTCATCATCTGAATTCATCTTGCCAGCAACCTGTAAAATAGAACGAAGAGACTTGAACTTCATCAAGAAGTCCTCAATGCTGGTGAATGATTCAGGTACCAAGGAGGCGAACTCTGCATCTATCTAGAGAATCTTGAACTAATTTATGGTGCCAAACAAGGTGAAAAAATTGTCCCACATATCCCTGGGTGTGGTCAAACCATCCAGGTGGAACAACAACCCATCTGAAATATTCATGGCAATGAGGCCCATTGCCTCATCCATCCTATTTCTGTGCATAAGAGCCTCATAAGGCCTCTGAAGAACTGGTTGAACTGTATCCAGGTAGGACCATAAACCTTGTGACATGAGGATTCTGGTCATTTATGGCTTTCATGTGTGGTAGTTATGTGGAATCAGGAGTCTAGTCATTGTGGCTTTCATGTGTGGTAGTTATGTGGAGTCAGGAGTCTGGTCATTTGTGGCTTTCATGTGTGGTAGTTATGTGGAGTCAAGAGTCTGGTCATTTGTGGCTTTCATGTGTGAATTGAAAATGTAGAAAGAAATATGCACCCCCCAAAAAATATCAAACTAACTCCCATACACCACAAGATGAAGCAAAAAACACAAAGAACCAGAGAAAAACCTGAGTTTCTGAATGCAGAAAAGGAGGAAAATAAAGCCTCAACTTTAATGCAAAAAATAGAAGCTCAAATGATGGAACTAGCAATCAAGACCAGCATCAACACGTTCAGCTTGGAAACACTTTTCCGGCGATATTTTATTTTTCAAAAACGGACACCATATGCTCAAGTTACGGCCAAAAAACCAAGTGCCCCTCCGAAAACCACTCGCTGGAAAAATATAGACATGGGAAAAAATTTGACGTCCAAATGACTGTCACCCGTCTGCGAGCAAAAATTTGACGCCCGTCGCTACTTGCCGAAAAAAATTTCAGTTGCTGGAAAAAATTGAAACCTGCCAGAAAATTTTGAAAAACTGCCAGAAATTTTTTTTTCGGCCGCTGACGTCACTGATGACGTCAACCTTGTGTAGAGGTGGCTGGCCGGTGGTGCGGTGGCGGCCCTCGGGTGGCTCCACTGCGCAGCACCGCCGGTGGCGCTGCGGCGGCCGGTGGGCGGCGTGCTGGCAGGTTGGCCGGGCACAGGTTGGGCGGCAGCGGTGGCAGGGTGGCGCGCGCCCCGATTGCGCTAAAAATGCCACATTTTTTTTTTATTTATTTTTGTATCGAAATCTGTGCCCGTACGGCCCTAGTAGGTCAAGAAAATTTTTCCAGATGCTCCGGTGTCCAAATCGGACATGTTTTATATGAATCTTGGGGTTTTTGGGCCTTTCGGACTCAACTATGAGGTCGATTTTGGTCCAAAATGCTCCAAAAAATAGACCCCCGAGAACCAATAAACAAAATCAAAAAATGATCTGACAGCTTCAAACCCTCGGGATGCGAAGAGCTTGCTTCAACAGAACTCGAACAAGCCGCAGCAACAAGGCTCTGATACCATGTAGAAACTGATGAAATATCAGATTCAACTCCAAGATCTAGCTGCATGCACAATACCTGTCACAAAGATTGAAGCAAAAATATAGAAAAAGAAAAACCCTCTTGTGCTCAAAAATGTCAGAGCTCGAATTGTATTAAGAGATAATGAACAAATAATTACAAAAGTGGCTTATAAGGATGGAAACCCTAAAGCCACACAAAGCTAGGTTGAGGAATAATAATTAATATAAATATTAATTATTATTCACCTAAAAGGAGTAAGCTTAAGTGAAATAGAATAATAGAGGGCTTAATTAATTAAACCAAAATGATTTAATTATAAAGTCAAATTTATCTATTACTCTAATAGTTGGTTCTGGGTTTGTAGCTTCTCCCTAAGTTTATCTTAAGGGGGGTGTTAGAGTTAAGAAGGTATTTTCACGTATTAATTAAATCATTATTGATTTAATTATAAAAGTCTCTTTTTTTTATCTCTAGTTCACTTAAGCTAAACTTTATGCATGCAATAATTGATTATTTTATTAATTATTTATGCAACCTAGGTTCTCCACCCTTCTTAGGGTTAACCTAGGTTTCTCCACCCTTCTTAGGGTTTTGATCTCTTTTATAAGGATTGATCACTTTGTAATTATTGAATCACTCTCATAAATTCTCTCAATGATATTTCATATTTCTTGGACATTCTGAGTTGTGTCTCCATTCTTTTCTTTGTGACAGGTTATTATACTGTAGTGGATCTTGGCTTATGAATTTGATGAATTCTAACACTGACACCCTACCACCATTCTAATAAAAGAAAAGCCTTTAACATGGTTGAGGTTGATTTTCTACTTGAGAACAATGCATGCCTATGATGTTGGTATTGGGTTTGGATCTAGAATAAACCCAAGAGAACTAGCTTCCCACCAAGCAAGTATATAGTGTCACTCTAATCAAGCAACTTTAAACATCACAATTTCTTGCAATAGAACAAGAAGCCCAAAATTACAATAGGCACATCCAAAACAGTCATATGCATGAGCAAATAGACTTCATGAACATAAAACAACATCTGAATCCACCCAATGTATGAGTAAATAGATTTGATTTGATGCGCTGAAATTGAAGACAAATCTTTAAACTTTTCCTCAAATCCACCCATGATTAAAAGAAAAGAGAAGACAATAAAACATGTCAATAAAATCTTAGAGCTACAAATTCTTGATAATCATTGTAGTTATTAAAAACTTTACAGCACACTCTCTATAAATACAATAAGGTATTGAAAAACATGATAGAATAGATTGTACATTCAATGCAAGTCATGCCCTATTATTACCCTCTTATACTTAAGAGGTCTTATTTTTATGGCAATTAATGCCTTATATAAGAAAGAATGTAAAAATGAGAAAGAAACTAAACCAGTGACGCGTCGCTATTTTCCTGCTCTTAGGTCTCGAACGTTAGATAAACAAATTGAATGTCGAAAAGCACATTTGGAACAAATCATGTGTCTTATATAAGACATCTGGGAAATAAATATCGACGAGAGTAATGTTTAACGGCAAAGAGCGGCTAATTCAGGAGTCAAGAGTAAGCTCAGTTCAAGTGCTCGATTGTTAGTTAACGTTACATAATTTTGTTTTGCCGCTACAAACGAAATGAAAAATGAGTGCTGTCGAGGTGCAATCAATATTTGTTCTGTCTTTTCGCTGTCTCTCTTGAATTTGATTCAATAAAGCGAAAATAAACGCAGGATTTCTAATCCAAGGTTTTACTTGTATACCTTTTTAAGGCATACTACCTGTTATTCTCCTTATTAATTTGCGTTCAACCGTAGAAAAATTTCCTTATGCTTTAAGATCGAAAGTCTTTGTTTCATAATATGGCGATATTCAAAATGTTCATAGTTCTTTTACTAGAAACGTCTGTCTGCTCAAAGCAATTAACTGTACCCGATTTCAAGAATAATGAATTTGACGATTTTGTGAGATTTTAGTATCATATCTTATAGCCTCCTTTGAATCTGTAACTCTGCTGAAATAAGACTTTTTGGATTCTAAATCTTGATCTTAAGCGAACCAGTAATGATTCAAAATGATTGTGTCCAAAACTTTTGTCATTGATTTAAGATTCTTGATCTCAAGCTAAGCAGTAATAATATTGAAAGCTTATGTCAGCATTTTTTTTCATTGATTATGGACCAGGATTAAATTTTCTACCTAGTAAATATGTTATCTGAACCTATATTAGAATAATTACTCTTTCATACTCAAAGATAAAGATAGGCATGTTGCTGAAACGCTTATAGCTTAAATGACATTGATTCCATCTTATTTCCAAAGGATTTTTGTATCGCTATGACCTTCCTACTATGTTGAGTATGTTTGCCCCATTATTCTCGTTCTAATTCAAGAATTTCTAATCTAGGGATTTGATTTGATCTCTTCTACAACAGACAAATTGCTTTGATCCCGATATAAAACTAATGTAACTTTCATCATTTTTCCTGTCTTCATGGTTTTTTCTGATTATACTCAAAAATTGTAGACAGATGCCCTTCACAATAGATTCCCGACGATTACCATCAACCCAAACCTGATTACTCCGCTCAACGATTTGTTCAACAAATTTTACTAAAGAAAAAAAAACTTCATAGGAAGTATGCATGTATCAATAGTGCAGCAGTTCAAGAAATATGGCGAGGATCTCTTTCAACTTGTGTTTCTATCCACTTTTGAAAGATCTCCCTGCCCCGTTTGGTTGGGGAATTGGAATTTGACTCAAGTTTTCTGGTTTTGCATCTTACTTTATAATTTTATTATTATTATTTAATAATGTTTAATTTAATGTTGTGATTTATTTTGTTCATTTTTTTATTTGTTTTATTTTGAGTTTTTTTTAATTGTTATTTTTTAAAAACTTTTTCTAATTTAAGATCATTGATTGCTTTATTTTCTAAAAAATACGCAACTAAACAGTCATAGACAAAGTAAAAATACATTAACGTCTAAAGAACTTTTTGGCTACTATATTTCCTTTTCTTCCTTAATTAGCAAATATTTTATTTTTCTTTGCACTTAGAATCAAGTTTAATTGATGTCCAGGATCTACAATTTGATGGCCAGGTAACAGACAGGGTGATTGTAAAGTTCTATGACATCGAGACTATATACCAAATAAAATTAGGAATGCAGAATAGTATTGTAAGGATTGGTTGGAATTGAGACATACAAAGTAGTGCGATTAGAGCACAAACAAAATATCATAGAAACTTGACATTGACTTTATAGGTAGCCTCCGCTTTTTCCATAGCGGTCTCGAGTGCCTTGCAAGACTTGCATTCATCATCTTTAATAGGTATATGTCTAGATGGTGGAGATGATGTAGACAGAGATGGGGCATCATCAACCCACCGAAAGTAGTCACATCCACCACCATCCTACAATAAAAATCTAAGTTAGTATTGCTATAATGATTAATATGTATAATTTGTAAACATTAAATATAGTGCTATTAACAACCTTTTTCTTATTTTCGCAAGTCCAAAATTTACGGTTCTGATTATTGTCTGTGTGTGACGTCCTCAACACGCAGCGCACTCCATCACCACAGTCACACATAGGAACATTTATCACAGCCATCACTCCTGTATCAAATAGATTTTTGTTCATTCATACTATTGAAGCAACCAAACTTAGTATTTATACAAAAAATAATAATGAAACATCTATAAAATCAGATAGAAGATGGAGAAGAACAATATCCATGAGCTGAATGGTGGTGTGAAAACACACTGTTAAATAAGAAATCCACGCTCTACGCCCTTTTTCCCCAGACTCGGCAAAAAATCGTCTCATATTGTGCACATTCTTCCGATTTATGTTTGTATTGTTAGATGGTCAATCTTGCATATACAAACTAAACATGATAGAAAAACTAAAACAAGTTTATTTTTAAATGGAATACACCAAGGAACACCATCAGAAATATTGATTGTTTACAAACATGAACAGTAAACAATCATCAAATAGCTCATTTTTTTATCAACATATGTGGAGACTCACATGTTTGTGTACTTTAGATTTTATTAACAGATAGTTAGAGTTCACTAGGCCAAAAACCGATAATTCTCTCATGAAATGCATAATAGAAAAATGTTGCATCAGTCAAAGGTTTTTTTTCCAGTGCAACCTTCCACTTTCAATAATAATTAACTAGAATGACCTTCACATAAGACACATATATAATGTAACATGTTTTTGATAGATAAAAGCAGCAAGAGGGTGCTGGCCCGTGGAACAGGGGACTGGAGGCACATTAACAGCAGGTTAATGGCACAGTCGAAGTATGTAGCATGATTTACTGTTTGCACCAGAACTTAAACTTTTACCTCTATCAAAAACAAAGGTAACAGGACTGCATAAAAGGAAAATACTATAGTATCTAAGAACAATAATAACCACCAAAATAAAGTTCCAGAGCCACGCAGGGCTAATCCATAAACAACTAATAAACTTAACGAAACCCCTCAAAACAAAACAGGGGAACTGAGGAACCAGTCTAACAAAAAAATAGCACAGCATAAACCAACGAGCTAATTTTTTCCTCCCAGCTACTTAGACAGCAGCGATCTCGCCCATTCTTCTTGAAGGAACAGAAAAAGGTCTCTGTTGTCAGCATCAGCCTCCAACTTGCCATCAGACAGCTTCTCCTGCACATTGCAAAGGGTTAAAGCGGAAGTGTGCATCACCTTCAAGGCGAATTTGTTAGACCTCCTGTAGAGATCCATCAGGTCCTGCATCCCATTCTTTATCTCAGCTATTTCTTTTTCCACCTTCGCGAACCTACACTTGAGAGTGCCCGTAAGGCTACTTTTCTCCTCCAAACCAGGCGAAAGGGGATTATCCTGGGGGTCGCCTTTGGGACTTCGGGGTGGGGAAAGGCTCCTAGCTCTGTTAGGGTTGTTCATGGGTGTATTCTTGGCC
>MU224557.1:667927-687469 GCA_018584345.1 Thuja plicata
AGGATGTGCATCACAGTAATACAAGTAAACATCTTAAATTGATTGGTGTAGTAATACAAATTTAATTTCAATTGGTGTTTGGATTAATGTAACAATTTGTATTGCAGCTGTAGAGAGTGTAGAGGCCACTGTTAATGAGCATGTTGAGGTTGAGGCTGAGGCTAGACAAACTGACCTTGATGTTGATGATGTGACTAGATCAGGTAAAGAGCTATATGATTATGGCCTGTAAAGTACTGATATACTTTTAAATGTTTTAAATGTTTTTAATTTAACCCTTTTATATGTTATTGCAGATGACCCCCCTTTGCATCAACCGAGAACTAGGCATGCATTGAGATCTAATGAGAGGGTAGATTATCATGATGATGATATCGATAGTCATCTTAACAGTCACATCTTAAAAACTAGAAATCAAAAGAAAAAAAGAAATGATTGTCATCTATGCACCTTAATTGATAATGATTGATTTTTATATGCCAATGAATTTAATTATGTGGTAGTGAATGTTCATAAATTTTATAATGTGTTAATGAATGTTATCGTGTTATAATTAATGAATGTCACATTTTATTAATGTGTAAATGAATGTTATCGTGTGATTTTTGGGCAAAAGTAGTCAATTGTGCCAACTATATTCAGAATTGGATGCCCCACAAGGCAGGTTGACATATGACTCCTGAGGAGGCTTGGTCTCATGTCAAGCCTGATGTATCTTCATTCTGAGTTTTTGGTAGTGAAGCATGGACATTTATACCTGATTCTCAGAGGAGAGAAATGGAGCAGAAGAGTCGACACCTCATTTTTGTTGGCTACTGCGAGGATGTTAAGGCATACAGGTTGTTTGATCATGATTCTAGCGAGGTCATGTTTCAATGGGATGTCCAGTTTGATGAGTGCCTTCCTACAGTAGATACCCTGACTCCAAAGTCTACTTCACTTACCACTACTCCCTCATCTCTTCCAAATTCTTTTCCAAATTATGAGGATGATGATCTTGGTGATCCACATTTACCTCCACCACAGGATCCTCCACAGATGCCTAGATGGGCTTGTGTTACTATTGAGGCTAGAGGATCTTTGGCAGGTAACTCTTCATCTTCCTATCGCACCCGGTCTCATATTACGGGCTCTAGCCTTCTGAGTCATGCTATTTGTGGTGATCCTCATACTTTTTCAGTGGTGACATGACATTTTGAGTGGGACAGTGCTATGGAGGATGAGTATTCTTCTTTGATGAATAATCATAATTTTGGGATCTTTGTTCTCTTCCTAAGGGAAGAAATTTAGTGCGATGTAAGTGGTTGTATCATACTAATTTTGTTGCTGATGGTTCTATTGATAATTACAAGGCATGTCTTGTTGTGAAGGGATTTTCACAGGTTGAGGATATTGATTACACTGAGACATTTGCCCCGATTGCCAAGATGAATTCTATTCGCCTTGTCTTATCCCTCGCAGCTTCTCATGGATGGACAATTTTTTAGATAGATTTGAAGAGTGCATTCTTGCACGGTGATCTTACTAAGGAGATTAACATGGAGCAGCCTCAGGGATTTGTGCAGGATTCCTCCTTGGTTTGTAGACTTCGGCGTTCTTTGTATGGTCTCAAACAGGCCCCTCAGGCTTGGTATGATAAGATGGACTCTTTTTTTCTCTCCATAGGATTCACATGTTGTCATTCCAATCCTACAATCTATATTCAGCATCTTGAGGATGAGGTTTTTATCCTTGTGCTATATATTGATGATCTTCTCATCACAGGTGGCTCTTCTATGATTCAGGATGTTTAGTGTGCATTGATGGAGTAGTTTGAGATGACTGATCTTGGTTCGTTACACTACTTTATTGGTCTTCAGATTGTTCAATCCTCTGCTAGGATCTTTATTTACCAGCAGAAGTATGCTCTTGACATGCTTTGGCACTTTGAAATAATTTCTTGCAAGCCTTCTCCCGCACCTTTTAAGTCGGGTGTTACCTTGTCTATCTCTTGCACTTCACCTTTAGTGGATCCTACATTGTATCGGCAGTTGGTTGGCAGTTTGTTGTACCTGAAACACACTCATCCTGATCTTTCCTTTGTAGTTGGTCTTGTGTCTCAGTTTTCCCATGAGCCTCATGAGAGTCATTGGCAAGCAGACAAGCGTATTTTGAGATGCATTCAGGGCACTATTTTGTATGGCATTCATTACACATCAGGGGCTCCTCACATTTTTGGCTTCACTAACTCAGATTAGGATGGTGATGTTGATGATTAGAAGTCTACTTCTGGCTTTGGTTATTTGTCTTGGCTCTGGTCCTATCACATGGTCGTGCAAGAAGAAGAATGCTCACGCACTTTCATCTATAGAGGCTGAGTACAGAGCTGCAGTGCACACTAGTCAGGATATTTTATGGCTTTAGTAGTTGATGATTGAGTTTAGTTTTCCTCCTGATCATCCCACTATTTTGTGGTGCGATAATAAGAGTGCTATTCACATTTCCTTAAACCCAGTGGAGCATCAACGCACTAAACACATTAAGCTTCATATGCATTTCATCCGCCACTTCATTCTGGATGGTGCACTTATTATGGAGTACATTTCCACTGACGCACAGGTTGCTGACATCTTCACTAAACCTTTTGCATCTCCACGCTATCTTCAGTTGCGTTCTATGCTTGGGGTGACGAAAGTTGTCCTTGGGGGGTCTTCTTGAGGCCTTCCTTCCTTCATGTTTTTTTTTTTCAGCATGTTTGTTCTATCTCTTTTTGGAGAGGGGTTTTCCCACTGGGTTTTCTCCTTTGGCTCCGGTTTACAAACATTTCCTTGTATTGGATACTTAATCAGCCCTTGTTGCCGGGACCCATTTCCTACTTTCATAGCTATGCTAGGTTAGCTTACCTCCTGAGTTTCACTTAAGGGGGGTGTTAGATGTTAGGAACCTATATGTTCCTTCTGTTTATTTTGTTAGTTTAGTGTTGTTGGACGCATATGCTTTGTAAGTCATCCCGTGAGTATATTTTATTATCCCACATGCATAGGTAGTAATACTTTTCTAGATTATACTTAGTATATAAGTGTGTGCTGAGGCCTTTGAATAACACCGACAAATTTATTGTATTGAGCTTGCTCAAAGGAGGTTACCCCCTTGAAGTGGCCCACAATCAATAGATTCACTCTGAGTTCTACTGTTGCTCTATATTTCTGTTATTTCGTGCATGCTCATCATATTTCAGTAGGAGGTTCCTCTCATCTGGTATCAGAGCACTTTCTTGGGCACGCTGGGTGGAAATTTTGTCAAAAAAAATTTCCGTCGTGGCCTTCAGGTTCCTTTTTTGCATCTAGATTCATTTCCAATCCTAGTATTTCTTGTTATTGCAGTTCTTATTTTCAGTTATTACGTATCTGGGTGATTTTCAGTTATTACGTATCCCTGAGTAGATTTTCCATTTTTTAGCCATAACTTCCTTGCTTTCTTTCTGTTTCCTCTCAAAGTTCCTCAGAACCACCGAAATACCATTATGCATACTTCCTTCCTTGAAGACCTTACCCCAAATTTCACATATCGAAGCCCTAAATCCCTCATTTATCTAATTTTAGGGTTTGCCCTAACTTTTTTGCTTCTCAGCCAATCACCACCAAATCTGGCCACAGGGTTCATTTCCTAATTCTGCTCCCTTGTCCCTCTTAGAATGCTCGACCCATTCTGCCTCCCCACCCTTGAAACCCTCATTTTTATCTTTCCATTTTCAACAGAAAGTGTCCAACCACTCGTCAAACACCAATTTACCATCTGAGTTTTGCCCAAATCCAAGTTTGCCCTAACTGAAAAAGTTTATGTTTCTCTTTTTCTACCCATTTCCAAAAAAAAAAAAAAATCTACTATATGGTTGTTACACATACAAGAGAAAAAATCATGGAGGAGGAACTTGCATCCCTTAAAACCAAACTTCAAGATCTGGATGACAAATTTCTCGGTCTCACTCTTCAGCATTTAGCCATGAACCGCAACCATTCTGGAGACGCTGGGTTCTCTTCTGGAAATTTTTGGGGACCAAAGCTTGATTTTCCTCGCTTTGATGGTGCTGATCCAACTGGATGGATTTATAGGGCAGAGTAGTATTTCAGCTTTCATAATACTCTAGATATCAACAAAGTCCCGCTTGCATCTTTTCATTTGGAACATGAAGCTTTTCAATGGTTCCGTTGGTACATCAAGGCTAATGTAGACCCAACATGGACAGAATTGTGCACACTCCTTTTGGAGCACTTTGGCTCTAGTGCTTTTGATGACTTCACAGGAGCACTCACTAAACTGTGCCAAATAGGCACTGTAAGAGAATACCAGACAGAGTTTGAAAAATTAGCTAATCACACAGAGGGATTGTTTGATGAATTCTTTCACAGTTGTTTTGTCAGTGGT
The DNA here is from genome assembly GCA_018584345.1 of Thuja plicata. NCBI lineage: Eukaryota > Viridiplantae > Streptophyta > Pinopsida > Cupressales > Cupressaceae > Thuja > Thuja plicata. The sequence goes on from MU224557.1 coordinate 672,332, forward strand.
CTGAAGGATGCCCTTCATTCTGAAGTAAAAATGTTCTGGCCCACTACAATGATGGAAGCCCTTGGGTTGGCTAAGTTAGCAAAGGACAAGATTAGTGCTCTACAATGTTCCAGATCCAATTTTGTTCCATTCATAAATACGGGTTCTCACAACCCTCAAGTCACGCCAGCGCCCAGAATTACTCCTATCAAGCACTTGTCTGAAACAGAGATACGGGCCCGATGAGAAAAAGGGCTTTGTTATAATTGTGATGAGAAATGGTCCCGGGGCCATAGATGTGTTCAGCAAAAGCTCTATCTCTTGGATGTGGATTCTCCACCTGAACTGGAAGAATATTTAGATGCTCACGAAATAGTGGATGATGAGATTGAGCCTCAACAGCCTGAACCTCCTTCTCCAGAAGCTCAACCAGAGCTATCTGTCCATGCCTTGGTAGGAGTCACTACCCCTCAAACCATGTGGGTCCAAGGTTTCTTCAAGAAGATCCCTCTTACTATACTCATTGATTCTGGTAGCACTCATAACTTCATTGACCCCCGAATATCCAAACAAGTTGATTGCTTTGTCCATCCCTGCTCTAGCTTTGAAGTCATGATTGCCAATGGTGGTACTTTACCTTGCAAAGGGAAATGTCACAATGTGTGTATCTCTATTGGAGATTATAACATGTGCTCTGACATGTTTTCCTTGCCCTTAGGTGAATGTGATGTGGTTTTGGGCGCCCAATGGTTATGCACTCTTGGCCCCATTCTATGGGATTTTGGTGAACTTTGGATGCAGTTTTTAGCCAATGGGAAATAACACACTTTGAAAGGCTTACAGCCAGGGTCTCTTAGCATCATCAGTTCACATCGTATGGAAAAGCTTCTTAAGAAGAATTCACATGGTGTCATCACTCAGCTCCATTCCATTCAGATGTAGCCATCAACGGTCTCTAGTACTCCTATAGATCTACAAAAATTTTTGGATAAGTATTCGGGTGTATTTGCTAAACCTATAGGATTGCCCCCTTCTCGCCCAGAGGACCACCGTATTCAGCTCCTTCCCAATAGCGTTCTGCGCAACATCGGGCCCTACCGCTACCCATTTCATCAGAAGACCAAATTCAAGATGCTCGTTCATGACTTACTGAAGCAAGGTATTATTCACCCTAGTACCGGTTCCTTTTCTTCTCCAGTTCTACTTGTCCACAAGAAAGATGGGTCCTGGCAACTCTGCATTGATTTTTGAGCACTTAATCATCTCACCATAAAGGATAAGTTCCCCATCCCGGTTGTTGATGAACTTCTTGATCAGCTTCATGGTGCTCATTTTTTCTCCAAGTTGGATCTTCATTCTGGGTATCAACAAATTAGGGTTAATGAGGAGGATATCCCTAAAATATCCTTCCACACACATGATGGTCACTATGAATTTGTAGTCATGCCCTTTGGCCTCACTAATGCTCCTTCAACATTTTAGGCAGTGATGAATAAAATATTTCATCCATACCTCCGAAAATTCATTCTGGTCTTCTTCGATGATATCCTCATATATAGCAAAACCTGGGCTGAGCATCTCCATCATCTGGAGCTCATAATGCAACTTCTCTTTGATCATCAACTCTGTGCGAAACAGGCTAAATGTGTGTTTGGCCAGGAGGAAGTGGAGTATCTCGGACATATTGTTGCACACCAAGGGGTTCGGGTGGATCCCACAAAAATAGATGCCATGAAAAATTGGCCGCATCCTAAAACTCTCAAGAGCCTTTGAGGTTTTTTGGGGCTGACTGGCTATTACCGCAAGTTTTTCAAAGATTACGGGAAGATTGTAGCACTGTTGACAGCTATGTTAAAAAAGGATGCTTTTACCTGGACCCATGTTGCTGAGAATGCATTTGAACAACTGAAACAAGCTATGTGCAGTACACATGTTCTCGCTATGCCAGATTTTTCCAAGCCCTTCACTATTGAGAGTGATGCTTGCGGCAATGGACTGGGTGCTATTCTCCTTCAAGATGATCATCCTATTGCATTCACTAGCAAAGCCCTTTCTGGTAAGAATCTAGCCCTATCTACTTATGAAAAAGAAATGATGGTTGTTTTGGATGCTATACAGAAGTGGTGTCCATACCTCCTAGGGAGTCATTTTTGCATCAAGACCGATCACCAAAGTTTGAAATACTTCCTGGAACAACGAGTATCCTCCCCTACACAATAGAAATGGGTCAGCAAACTCATGGGGTATGATTATGAGATCACCTACAAGAAGGGTAAGGACAATATTTTTGCAGATGCTCTTTCTCACACATTTGATGATCAAGCTTCCCTGTCAGCTATTTCAATGCCAATTCCCAATTGGTTAGCATCTGTTCAGCAGGGCTATGTCAGTGACTCTTTTTTATCTCACATCATTCACCAGTTGGCCAATAAGCCTTCTACTGTACTACATTACTCTTGGGATGGTGCCTCTCTCCAATACAAGGGTCATCTAGTGCTTCCTTAGAATCCAGATCTTCAACAGGCTGTCTTTTATGAACTCCATGCCTCTCCTTCGGCAGGGCACTCTGGATTCCTCAAAACTTATGAGCGAGCAAGGCGCAACTTCTTTTGGAAAGGAATGAAACAAATGATTCAATAGATGGTGGCTGAATGTGATACTTTCCAACACCACAAGGGTGAAATGACCCTCCTTCCTAGCTTGCTGGAACCCTTGCCCATCCCTACATGGATTTTGACTGATATTTCTATGGATTTCATTGAAGGGCTTCCTAAATCAGGTGGCAAAATAGTGATCTTGGTTGTGGTTGAACGTCTCTCCAAATATAGTCATTTTTGTGCCTTGAGCCACCCCTATACTGCCTCCACATTTGCACAAATCTTCATGGACCAGATCTTCCGTCTTCATGGCCTCCCTTCTTCCATTGTCTCAGATCGGGATGCAACTTTTACCAGTCATTTTTGGACTAAATTGTTTCAGCAAACTGGCACCAAACTAAAGATGAGTTTGGGTTATCACCCACAAACCGATGGTCAGACCAAAATTATCAACAAATGCTTTAAAACTTATCTCTGTTGCTTCACTTCAGAACATCAACATCAGTGGGCCAAGTGGCTTCCTCTAGCTAAATGGTGGTCCAATACCTCTTACCACACTGCATCTAAAATGACTCCATATGAAGCAATCTATGGTCAGGCACCTCCAATGCTCCTTCCCTACACTCCCAGCAGCTCACCAGTCCAGGCAGTTGACATAGTTCTCTGCACCAGGGATTAGATTCTTCGCACCTTACAGGATAATCTTCACATGGCTCGAAATTGAATGAAACAGTAGGCAGATCAACACCATTCTAAGCGCTCATTTCAAGTTGGGGATATGGTTTTTCTATATCTACAGCCATACAAGCAATCCTCCCTGGAGCTTAAAGGGCATCATAAGCTGGCCCCAAAATTTTATGGGCCATATAAGGTTCTGCAAAAGATTGGTTCAGTTGCTTATAAATTGGAACTTCCTCCTTCCTGCATTCATCTAGTATTTCATGTTTCTTGTCTCAAGCAAGTTCTTGGTACCAATGTCAGAGCCCAAACTGCTCTCCCTAAAATGGATAAGAAAGGATCCATTATCCTGGAGCCTGCGACAATCCTTGACCAGCGCACCTGTCAACTTCTCTCTCGCTCCATCACTGAGGTCTTGATTCAGTGGCACGGAATGCAACTAGAGGATGCTACATGGGAACCCCTTCTTCAGATTCAGCATCAATTTCCACACCTTAAGCTTTGAGGACAAAGCTTTTTTCTAAGAGAGAGGGGATGTTAGGAACCTGTGTGTTCCTTCTGTTTATTTTGAACATTTAGTGTTGTTGGACGCATATGCTTTGTAAGTCATCCCGTGAGTATATTTTATTATCCCACATGCATAGGTAGTAATACTTTTCTAGATTATACTTAGTATATAAGTGTGTGTTGATGCCTTTGAATAACACCGACGAATTTATTATATTGAGCTTGCTCAAAGGAGGTTACCCCCTCAAAGTGGCCCACAATCAATAGATTCACTCTGATTTCTATTGTTGCTCTATATTTCTGTTATTTTGTGCATGCTCATCATATTTCAGTAGGATTTTCCTTTCATTAGAGTAATCATCTTTTACACTTATTAATTAGATCACATCGGTTTAATTAATTACATTGTTTTATTACTCTTATTACTTAAGCTATCTCTTAGGTGCATTATAATTAATATTTATATTAATTATTAATGCGCAACCTAGCTTTTCTTTCCTTTAGGGTTTTGTTCACCTTTTAAGGTCAAACTTGTAATTAATGTTTCATAACTTGGAATATATTTTTGCTCTCTCTTTTTGAGTATCTATGAGTTCTTCTTTTTCATCCTTTCATCTTCTCTCCTATAACAGGTTATTTGCATGCAGGTGTATTCAGGTTTTGTGTACTTGTATTTCTCAAATCCTACACATTATTCTCTAGTTATAACCTTTTTTTTATTAAGATAGTTTAAAAATCTTGTACATATTCAAAAAATTGTTACTGTCATAGAGCCCCTACCAGCTAGATAATCTATAATATCATCTTTATCTTTGTGTCATCATATACATACATCATTATAGGATTTAGATCCTGCCTTTACTGTGGATATAGAGCTTTGATTGTATCGGAGTTAATACATTAATTACAAAAAAGAAAGGAGAGTTTTAACCATCAAACTAGTTAGACCAGTTGTCATTACTAGTGCCGCATCCCGTGGTAGCATTGTTCCCCGAGTCTTCTCAAGGGCAGACCCATCCCATGTTACCTTTAATAGCAATGCCATTTCTAGCCTAATCACACTTGTAGAAGAGGCAACCCTAGCTCTGGAATAGTCATCTGAGAATAGGTTGGAGGCATCAATCACTCTCCCCTGATTAGAGTTCTGGGGATTCTTATCCATATCTCTATTTTGAATTGCTTCAAGTTTAAGGTCCTTAATAAATTGATCAAGATTTTCTAATTCATTTGAATCTAGCGTATATTTATTTTGATTAAGGTATTGAATAGCCTTAACATCATCTTTATGGATCACTAGAGAGCCTTCCCTCATCAGCATCATGAATCTCTCTTTAGAAATCTCCAACGCTGCGGAACCATGTGTCATAATATGATAATTGATGAGTTTATTTCTAAACTCAGTAAGTTGCCTCTTAGTGTTTTGAAAAAATCCTCCATTCATGTCCTTCCAAAGGAACCAAACAATCTCACATGTTAAAACATACCAAAACTTATTCAACTTAAGATTAAATGCTTCCACAAACCCAACAAGAATTTCACTCCAAGTAAGACCAGGATGACTATTCCAAACAATCGGAGACCCCCCAAAAATGGTTCACACACACACCATGAGCATTTTTATATTCAAAGAAGAGATGTTCAAAAGATTCAAGAACATAAAATACACCACAAACAACAAGCTCAATACCCACAAAGGACATGGAAGACCTCACTGCCAACTTCTTGAGAAGCAATAACCATCTAAAACAAGATGTTTTATGTTCACTGGGAGAATGCCAAAAAAATCAAAGAAGAAATGTCATTTAGAGAAATCCAAATCCAAGCCCCAAACTTGGTTGACCCGATTGATAAATGAACAATCATCTTTCAACATTTTATATATGGTTTTGGTTGATGCATCATTGAGACCGTTACCATCAACCCATTTAGTTGCTGCAGAAAACTATAAGTATTCAATTTTTTTCCAGGAAAGAAACAACCAAGAGCTTTACCAATTAAAGAGTATGTACTTTTATAAGAGGAGGGAATGCCAAATTTTGAACTTATCTCATCCCATGACCCTAAAAGGTTATCAAACAAAATGTCTCTAATTAGAGAAATGCCTTTTTCATTCCAAATATTTGCTGAGCAACTTTGAGTCAATGCAAAGGGTTTGTTGTTCAAGCACACCCCCACTAGATAGATTTATCAATAACAACATAGGAGGGAGGGCCACCAGCAACCCCTTTGGATGAGAGTAAAGTTCTTACATGGGTACATGCCTTCCACAAGGAACTAAACACTTGAGAACCAAAAAAAATCTTATTAAAATCTCCCATAATAATATCACAAAGCACAATGTCCTTCCATTTTTTACACCTCTGAATGAAATATTTTTCAATGTGTTTTCTAATCAAAACTTTCCATGGTTCATTCCCATTTAGGGCTTTAATTATCCATTTAGATGCAAGAGCCATACCATGAGCCCTAATATATCTGATGCCAAGACCACCCAAATTTTGTAGTTTACAACACCACTCCCACTTTACACAATGTCTAATATTTTTCCCCATGCCATCTGACCACAAGTCCCTCATAATCTTTTCAATTATATATTACACTGATAATTAGAAAATAACCATGATGAGGAGAAGTAGATATGATGAGAGGAAAGGAATTTATACACAATTTTCACCCTCCTTTCCAAGGAGAGAAGATGTGTTTTCCATTTCAAATGTTTCTTTTCAATCAAGTAGAGAAGACCCATAACCACATATCCTTTAAGGATGGCTCAACTGTGAAGGGAATACCCAGATATCTGACACTAGTATTAAGTCCAGCCCACTACCAACATTTAGAGACAATCCAGTTAGGAGCCTCCTCAGTCCACCCCAAAGTAGTGGATTTATGAGGATCAATCTTTGCTCTAGAGGCCAAGCAAAAAAAAAAATCTGCTAACTACATTGTCAAAACTTTCCTCCTCGAGCTCAAGGAAGAGTGGTGTGTCATCTGCAAACTATACATTAATAAGTTCCTCATGATTGCGAAGAGAAATGCCTTTGACTCGGGGTCCAAGATATAGGGTTCTCAAAATGTATTATAGTGCATCAGCAACAATGATAAATAATGCAAGAGCAATGAGGAACCCATTCCTAATGGATCTCTCAAGGGGGATTGCATCTAATAATTCCACATTGATTTCCACAACAGTAAAGGAGTCCTAAAACAAGATATGAAACCATCTATAGAAGTAAGGAGGAAATCCAAATGCTTGAAACATACCCATTATAAAGGGCCACTCAATTCTATGATATGCCTTCTCAAAGTCCAATAGGATCATAGCCACATTTTGGCTATCCGCCTTGGCCCAGTGTATAGCCTCCCAAATGGTAATCAAATTATCAAGGATATACCTTCCTTTGATGAACCTTGTCTGGGTGACAAAGATAAAGTTCTTTAACAATCGAACAATCCTCCTAGCTAGTACCTTAGCAATAATTTTATAGGATAGATTCAGCAGAGTGATAGGTCTCCAATTTTTTACTAGAGTTTTATCACCACTCTTAGGTAATATCTTAATGACCCCTTTGTTAATTTATTTACCTAGAGACCCCCTTTCAAAAACATCCTCATGCAAAGTCAATAACTCTGGAAGAATCCAGTCCATATGTTGTTTATAAAATTCAGCAGGAAAACCATCAAGGATTGGGGATTTTCCATTGGCCAATGAACTAATGACCACTTCAATCTCCTCAGCAAAAACATTTTTTTCAAGTTCTCTGGCCTCACTGTCTGAAATTATCTTAGGAGTCAACTTTAAGCACTGGTTAATTTAGAGCTTCCTGATTGTCTCTACCATGCTCTGAGGAGAATAAGTCCTTATAGAATTTATAGAATATTTCTTTGATGGAATTAGGATATTTAGAGATGGAATCATTATTCTTTATCTCCTCAATGAGCTCTCTTTTGTTTTTATCTCTAATCTGATTAAAAAATATTTAGACCCCTTAGCACCTTCCTTAATCCAATTCATCTTTTCTATAATCTTTTGACCTTGAATCTTGTATTTTTGTATCCTCCTCAAATAATTTTTTACCCATACCAACTGTTCTTCTAGACCACTATCAGTATTTTTAATCCAAAGCTCTTTCTCTATATAATTCAATGTATCCTGAAGGAAGGAATCTTCTTTATTCCTATCCATATACTTATTTTTTCCAATGATCTAGAATAGTTTCCTCCAAGTGTCAGTGAGAGATACCCATTTCTCCCTAGATCTAAGATCCATGTTGCAAAATTTAGATAGACAAGAGGCCATTCTAAAAGCCTCCTCAGTATCTTCATCTGTGAGCAGGGATACATTCAGTTTAAAACCTTGAACTTTTTTATGTCTGATGAAAGAGGAAAGGTCAAGATCAAGGGAAAGAGTAGCAGAGATCATGGAATGATCATAAATGATGGAAGGGGTAACACAGATAGGGGCATGCCCACCCAGGGAGGAAAAGGGAAAGAGTGTGGTATCAACATAGAACCTATCCAATATGTAGTAATGTCTATGTTTTCCTCTTTGGTTATTACACCAGGTGTACCAAATATCAGAATTAGAGTCTTTCTTATTCTCTAAAGGATCAAAAAGATTGAATTTCCTTTTGAACTTGGTCCAGAAAAAAAAAACTAATTTCCTTTCCATCCATGCTTATTGCCACCACACTTATCTCCTTTATGCTCAATCATGTTAAAATCAACCATAAACATTCGAGAAGCATTGGGAGCCAGAGACCAACCAATTCCACATGATGGCCCTCTCTCTATAATCATTTACAACACAAATATTGGATACACCAAAAACCTTGTCATTTTCTTTAAATGTGACCCAAAGGGCCCTTTGGCAGGGGGGACTGCATTAGCAATAATCTTATCAGCCCACCGGGGGCCAACCAGGATGGCAGTGCCACCTTTCCCTCTTTCATGATTGGAATGGAAACCAATGGCTTGGTCCCACAGAAATTTAAGTACAGTGTAAGCTTGAAATCCTACAACCTTAATTTCTTGAAAGAAAATAATGTCCTTCACTTTAATATTGTTACACCATTTTCAAACCATATATTTCCTGTCGGCTATTTCCAGTCCTCTAACATTCCAACTGTGTATATGCAACTGTTACAAGATAGGGTTGTCGTTGCATCAAAAGATCGACCTGTTAATGCCTGATACAACCACTAGACTTATGGAAGACACATGAGGTTGTTAAACCATGTCGCGAATCCCCACGAGGGACATTGGTGCACTGCCAACATCCCCCTCCCAACATCACTCACCTGGACCCTCGTGATATGAACCTGTGACCAAGCTCTGATACCACTTGTTACAAGTTAGGGTTGTCATTGCACCAAAAGATTGACCTGTTAATTCTCGATACAACCACTAGACCTATAGAAGACACAGGAGGTTGTTAAACCATGTCGTGAATCCCCGTGAGGGACACTGGCACACTACCAACAACATCATAATTAAAATTAATGGGAGGGGGGTTTCACATTCTTATACAATCTATTAAAGCATTTTGGGATTTCATCCTTCTTTTTATTGTTGTTAGACAATGACTGTCTATCTGAGACTTTCCTTTTATTTTTTTTAACTTCAATAAATGTATCATAATTATCATCTCCATTCCTATCATATGTATAATTTTCCTTTGTGATAGTCATGAGACCATGCATTAACCAACTCTCATCCAAAGGGGTGGGTTTATCATTCTTTTTATTCTCTTCTCTTTTAGCAATGGTTGCTATAGCCAATTGCTAAGCATTAAGTTTGGAGGGGGTGTATTATCTGTACCAATAATATCATCATTAGGGAAAATGTCTGACACTACTGTTTGAGAGCTAGTTATGGCTGCATAAATCTCACCAATAGTAGCGGTAGGAACCACCACATTCTCTCCTTCAAACAGAGGATTTGTTAAACTAGAAAATGTATTCATCTCAGAACTAGGTTTAGGGCCATTCGTAACTGAAATATCAATAGTCGCATCAATGCTAGAGGTATCAGCCAATGCATCCTTCTTATTTGTATCTATCATTTTATCAGAAGCCTCATTACTTTTTTTCTCCCTAAATTCTTTGGGAGCCACACTAAAACTAGCACTTTTGGTGTTTTTGAGGGATGGGAAGTCACGTTTAGTGTGTCCATTTAATTTACAAAATAAAGAATTCCCCCAAGTTTTCCAACATAGACAACTCCCATGAAAAAACCTCCTCTTCAATATTTAAAGAAATAATATCAGGAAAGTCAACTTCTGGAGATAATGCAATACGAACCCTTGCATTTAAATATGGAAGGATGGTTCTTGACTCTTCAATTTGCATGATAGTTCCTACTGGCATCAAGATTTGAGAGATAAACGACCAACACTTGGTTTGTAAGTTTTTTATTCCAACCCAATTAGGGGAAGATCAAGCAGTTACTTGCTTGAGATTGCCTTTCAGAGACCATAGAAGAGCCCTTAAAAGAGAATTGCCTACATTACAAAAGATTTTTTTTAGAACCCTATCTTGCATACTATGTGCTTTAAAAAATACCACAAATAAACCATTTTGAATCATCATGTAGAAGCTCACATGAATTCCCATTTTCTTTCCCCACATATTTCATATCCATTCATCAAAAAATATCCTCAAAGGAAAAGAATCTTTGTTCATACAAACAAATAAAATCACAGTATTTCTAAGCTGAGACTGCTCTGACCTAATAGCTTTAATCATATCTTCATTCGGGGAAAGGGAGAGTATTTTCAAACCATAGGAGGAAGACTTGCCATTTCCAACTCCACCAGGGTCGGAATCACTTGATTCTCTGCTACCATATCTATGTCCATCATTTGGGGGCCCTCCCACACCTCCTCCTGTGTTTGTAACTGACACTCAGGAGAAATTTCCATCAAAATAAGAAGAAGGTGGGCAGACAAACATAGATTGCTCTGACACATCTTTGTAGGATAATTTATCATTTTCCACCATTGAATTATCGTTTGACTTATTAGTCCCCATCTCATCGCTACCACTCTTATCAATAATTTCTATCCCCTCATCCCTACAACTTGTATCATCATTATTAATAGTTCCCATAAAGAATTGCACAGGTGAAACTAGGTCGAGGCCAGAAGTGACCAACCCAAAACACACACGAGGAATACTGAAAAAATGAGGGCTCACACACATAGAAAAAGAAAATAAGGGCACAATAAAATACAAAGAGAGACTTGAGGTTCTAAAAAAAAACACACATGAAATAAGAAGACCATGTAAGGAAAGAAAACAATATGTTAATCTCTTTTTTTTTTGAAAAAACAAACAATATGGTGGCAATCTCTGTTAATCTCATTTTTAAAAAATAAATAAAAACAATATGTAAATATAATTTAAATATTAAGTCAAATTCGTCAATCTATATTTCATGAATAGTAGTTTACACAAATCCATTGCTTGTGAGCATGATTGATCTACTTATCACTCACTATGTTGAATCTAAGTATGAGGACTTTTCCAGAGGTCACACATCCTAGACTACTTTGACTCGAGTACACTTAACAATGAAATTCCTCTCAAGATCAAGCTCACTTCATTTTCTATATTATTCGTGAAACTTTAAGAAAGAGTTTTACTTTTTGAACCATTCACTATAAAACTCCTTTAACTCATCCAATGACAAGGGGTATTTTTTTGCATTATGTCAAACTACATTTTTTTAAGATTCAACATTGTAGCTTTTGAGTCAATTTTTCAATTCATATTTCATTAATATCACATACATAAATGAATGCTAAATAAACAATCATAGTATCAAGATGAAACTACAATAATAACAAGAGACCAAATATTTAAAAAAACAAGAGACCAAATATAATGATGTAAATATTATCAAAATTTATCAGTAAATATCAATATAATAGCTCTTAAATAATTCTTCAAAAAATAATAATTAAATCAAATAATTTAAATTTGACACTTTAATTTTTTTTTATAATATTATGAAAAAGCTAACGATTCAATCATTCTAATAGGACCATTTAGAAAAGATAAAATTCATGAACTAATCAATTAAATCAGTATAATCATTATTGTTGGACCATTTATACAATATAAACTTCATATAACTATTCAAACAATTCAATACTACAATCATTATTAATTATTAATGTACCACTCATACAAAATAAATTTCACACAACCACTCAAATGAACCAAGAAATCAATATATACCAATCAAATTCATAAACTTCCTTTAACCACTCAAAAAACACTCAATAGTATAATCATTAAAAAAGATAAATTCATCAACTAATCAAATAAATCAGTAAAATCACTATTATTAGATTATTTATTGAATATAAACTTCATATAACCACTCAAATAACTCAATAATACAATCATTATTAATGAACCGTTTATACAACATAAACTTCACACAACCACTCAAATGAACAAAGAAATCAATATATACCACCCACTTGCCATAATTACATCAGTATCCAAAATCCGGCCTTAAAAGCAGGCCAGCTGCAAAATGGCTCGACAGAAAACACTGTAAAGAACATATTACAATGGTAGAAAGCAAAGAAGGCAAACACGTAGTGGTGTTCCCTTTCATGGCGCAGGGCCATTTCATTCCCTTCCTCAACTTGGCTAAAATTCTTACTTCCCGAGGCCTCACCGTCAGTTTCCTCACAACCACCGCCAATGTCACCAAATTGCAATCCCAGGCGGTCGGATCATCTATTCATGTCGTTCCTCTTTCTCTCCCGCCCATCAATGGCCTCCCCCCCACCTGTGAAAGCACTGATACTCTTTCCTTCATTGACGGCTTCTTGCTCTTTATCTCTTCCCACAAGCTTTCCAAACCCTTTGAAGACTGGTTGGACCAGATCACGACAGAGACTTCACAGAAGCCCGCTTGCATCATAAGTGACGTATTCTTACCCTGGACTGCACAATCGGCTTCCAAATTCGGGATTCCGCGTGTTGTCTTCCACACCACAGGAGCCATGGCGGCTTCTCTTCTGCATTATCTCTTCACCAATCCTGTCTCGGATGTGATAAGTGACCGACAAATCACAGAGATTCCTGATCGCTGTATCAGTTTGAATCTGAGGCCTTCGGAGTTGCCTCAGATACTGAGAAGTGATTTGTGCGTTTCACCTTACCCGGCTAGTCTTACCGTGCTTCAGCAGGCCTATGCCTCGGCAAAAGAAAGCTGCGCTGCAACGATTGTCAATACTTTTGATGGGCTCGAAGCAGAGTATGTGAAATATTTAGAGGAATCCACGGGTAAGCCCGTTTGGGCCGTAGCGAATTCTCTATACAGACCCCAAAATGCGATCATTAGTGAGTCAGAGTGCATCCGTTGGCTGGACACCCAGAAGCAAAACTCAGTTCTTTATGTCTCGTTTGGATCTCAGGCCTTTCTGTCCGAAGAACAAACAAAAGCCCTCGCCAGGGGAATTGTAGCCAGTAAACAGAGTTTCATTTGGACGATTAAAGACCCAGTTGGAAGTCATGTTAATTCCTGTGATTTTCTTCCCGAGGATTTCATCGAAGAAACGAGAGACAGAGGAATTGTAATCCATGGGTGGGTGCCTCAGCTGCTGATTCTGTCACACCCTTCGACTGCGTTTTTTATGACGCACTGTGGGTGGAATTCTATATTAGAGAGTTTAAGCGCTGGAGTTCCAATGGTGGTCTGGCCCATGATGTTCGATCAATTTATGAACGCCAAATTGGTAACTGAGCAGTTGGGTGTTGGAGTACAGATCTGCGAGGGATTGGGTGCCATTCCCAAAAGTGATATTGTGGAAAACACGGTGAAGGCGGCCATGGCACCACAAACTGGGGAAGATATGCGTGTAAGGGCCCTGAAAATTAAGGAATCAATTAACGAAGCGTCCTGCAAGTTAGGCGGTATAGAAGGTTTTGTATCTTATGTCCTCAGCCTTGGCTGAATATAACCTGAAAAACATTGTGTTCTTGTGGATTCTGGTTTGATTGTGTGTTCTGACAATAAAAAATAATCCCACTTGGTAGTGTCTCTTTGTTTAAGGTTCAATTCCTGCTAGCTATTATTTCTTAATTGGTGAAATTGAGTGAGAAATAATCAAATAAAATTATATTCCTATTTCGGAACACTTAGGATGAAGTATTTTACTGGTATATGAAAATATTCTTTGACATAATAAAAAATAGATAAAATTTGAGAATAGATTTCTAAATAATTTTTAGTCCGTTAAAGTTCTATTACATTTCAATTGGTGAAATTGGGTAAGAAATAATCAAATAAAATTATATATCTATTATAAAACACTTAAGGATGAAACATTTTAGTAGTATATGAAAATTTTCCTTGCGATAATAAAGAGTGGATAGAATTAAAGGATGGATTTCTAAATAATTTTTAGTCCCCTATAGTTCCATAGGAAATTATTAGCAAAGATCAAAGATCAAATATTTTAAGGAGTTGTTAGACAAACTAAAAGTCATTGAAAAAAATGCAAGTGGAATATTTTGACTCTAGACAATATATAGTTGATTGAGTTATTTTTTATAATTTATAATTGAAGTGCAAAAGGAAAATGAAAGGGAAGGGAACGTCTATACAGAAATATTAAACTTGAAGTTGAAAAAAATGAAAATCAAATGACAAATTTTAACAAAGAAGAAAACTTGAACAAGGTATCACTTATCTAAGGAAAGAAAATCTAGGGCAACTATTTCTCAATTGAAGGGCATTTAGTGAAGGCAATATATATTCATGGTGGAGAATAAAAGAGTTGTGGTGATAATAATAGAATTTGTAAAACCTTCAAAGACGTTAAAGAGTGTCTTTTGTAGAATATGTGAAGAATATGACAACCTTTACACTAATCATTGTGTTGACTGACTTTAAGTCACCCTTTTTTTTGGCAATATTGGTCATATCAAGTCAGTCTAGTTAGTCTTGAGTCTAGGTCTAAGTCTTTTATAGGTAGGAAATCTTTGCCAGGTTTCTCTTCCATTGCCTTTTTGTTCTAAGCCGGGTGGGATGTTTTCAAGGTCTCATTAATTGGGTAGGTTGTAGCACCTAGTCTGGCAAAGATTATGATCTTTCAATTAATGATCTTTTCAACAGAAGAATGGTTGGAGATCATGGTTTCCAGGCATTCAGAAAGTCTCAAAGGAAAAGTTCTTCATATGACACATTGACAAAGGTGGCATTGGAAGGTTCAGATTTTATTCCTTATAATGAAATGCATATGTCAACATGGTGTTTATTGGTTGATTCAATTTTCAGAAGCAGAGTATGGACAGTCACAGATTGTATCACATCTAAGATTGTTTACAGCTTTGGGCAAGGTTTAAACAGTGGT
>MU224557.1:689510-699842 GCA_018584345.1 Thuja plicata
AGTTCCTGAAATTGGATAGGATTAGAATCTAAATCTGCCTGAGTTAGTCCTGGATAGGATTGGCTTGGTTTTGCCTCTGTTGTTCTCTGGTTAAGAACATACCCCACAGTAGGAATTAGAGATAAAAAATAATTCATTGAATATCATTTATATAGGGAGTTGTACCTCAATTCAAAGGGAAACTAGATATTCTTAGAAACGGTTTCCCAACTGTTGTGTAAAGTTGTTCTTCATTATAAAATTGGGCAAATAAAAGAGGATAAGAAGAAGGACAATATGTTTACCAACACATTGTTCCTCCTCAATATTCCAATCAAGGTTATGTGCGTGAACCCTAACTTATAATCATAGGGTTGAGGAGAATGGGACCATCCAAACGTAAATTTAAATAGGAGTTTGAAAAAATATCCAACCATATGTAGACCACGAATACACACAACTACAATGGAGAAATAATCTTTGTATAATCAATCCATTACAAGCAACACCTTAAATCTAAAATGATAAAATCTTTACTATTTATAATTCAAACTAATATGAATATAGATGTGAATGTAATTAGTTTAGAGGAGCATTTAGTATCTAAAAAGAGGACTTGATCAAAGTAGAATAGAATCTATGTCACATATAACTACTGCACTAAAGTGAAGAATCATATCAATGAGTGTAGAGAAGTGATAAATAATATATATGGATTTTGTAATAATTCTACACAAAACAAACCTTCATTTATCTAAGGGTAATGCAATAATATAAGATTGATCACCTTCATTTATCTAAGCATAATGCAATAATATGAGATCGATCACCTTCAATTATCTAAGGATAATGCAATAATATAAGATTGATCAAGTATTACTAAGAGAAAATGATGATATAGCCTAAATTTAGTGAAGGGGCCAAAAGTTCTAATGATAGAAACATTTGAGTTCAGTGATATTAATTCCAAATATCATTTTTATGTGAATAAGACTAATAAATTCAATAATATATAGATTATTTACACCTTTCCGACATTAGTTTCTAAAATATTGTTTCAATAAATAAGTTGCAACTAGCAGAACTATTACACCCCACAAGGTGCAAGTGCTAATTTAGGTGATTTTTTAACTTGGGAAAAAAATTGTTACATTGATCATTCTTCATTAGTAAACTATATTATGATTTATCTTTCATTCTCTATAATTTTAATTGGTTTACAAACATAATCAATAGTAAAAAAATTCAATTCATTTTTAATTCAAAATAGAATCAGATTCCAAATCATAGTAACTCCTTGTCTTTGAATTTTTTGATATTATTTTCATGCATTAAATAGATATAAACAATAAAAGCAATGTCTCTTTTGAATTATTATAGAATATTTGCAGAGGAAAAAATTAAACACAAATAATATGGGTTTTCTCTATATATTACTTGTTCAATGCATGTTGCAAATATATGGGATGAATATTATAATAAGTTCACTAAATTTTTGTTCTAAATCTAGGTGGGTTCTTCAACCACCTTGATAATCACCCTCCTTTTTCACTACTAAATCTCAATGTACACAACTCATACAATATTAGCCTCTCACAATAATATAATATTAAGTTGTTTCTTAACATCTTAATATTAACTTACATAGCTTTATTTTATAACACATTAATAAAGACAACTTAAACACCCATGTCAATTCTAACAAATACCAACACCCACCCTTAATGACAAACCTAATAGGTTTTCTTATTAGATCATTTTTAACACATACATAGTCACTTCTTTGATGAACTTGGACATACAAATCGTTCACTTCTATGAATCCATCCTAAAACCCATAGATAGTTTGCCTCTATAGATCCATCCTAAAATATAAAAAAATTTTACCAAACAATGTCTTCTTATGGACCTATATCAAAATCCACAAGTTTCATCACATGTCAAAGACATTTATAATAGATTCAGACATAAATTTATCAAACTTGATTGGCCTCCCTTAACCTTTGTGTCAAATCAAGACAACACATCATATATCAAACTATGCATACGTTATCTCATCATCAAGCTAAAATATGACTACACTTTCCACACTTATACTGCCCTAATTTTTTCAATAGTAGTACTACTAACTAGTAAGAGCTAGGTAGATTCTCTCATGCTTAGCTCAAGTGTCAATCACTAAACATGTGGTGGTCTATTCACACCAGGGCATACAACAAAATGGAAAATAATATAGCACGTATGAACCTCAAGTTCTAATCAATGTTTGGCAAAAACAATAGTAAATTTTAGAATTGTTAAAAGTTTAATTATATAATTAGTAAGTAATTAGATTTTTTTTATGTGGGGTTAAAGGGTCGGCACATGTGACTAATAAATTATATATGAAGTTATAAGGATTAAAATTTTTTTTTTTTTAATCAATAATTCTTATCATAATATTTTAAGTTACAAGGACAAAGATATGGTAGTCAGTAGGTTTGGATTATTACTATTTTTTGTAGAGTGATTTAACAGTGAAGGTTTTAAAGTTTAGAAATTCAAAATGAAGATGTTTTATTTCATGTACTTGCTTGGGTTATTTGATGAGAAAATTATTAATTTTACACAAAATGTAGGTGTCATAAAAAATTGGAATGTAAGAGATGGGAAATTTTTCTCTTTGATACTACTAAATTTAAATAATAATGTGAATACTTGAAGCTTTGAATAAAATATGTGGATCAACATATATCACTATTAGGTTAAATATTTGAAAGAAGATATTTCAATCAAATATATGTGGGTGGCATAAGATATTACAAATCATATGAATTGGTTCAAAATATCTAAAAAAATAATTGGTGACATGTGGGTCAAGAATTTCAAAAGAAGATGCAATGATAATGCCTTAGGAGCTTGCTCCAATCCAACTCAATAATAGTGGTAGCTTTAGAAATGAATCCAATAAAAAATCTAGAATGTAATAGCTTCACTATTCAAACAAGAAGTGAGAAGAAAGCATGTAAGATTGAATTTTAACAGTTGTACAACACTATTATAAAAAGTATCATACAGGGAAAAGGCAAAGAAGAACATAAGAAATAAGTATTTAAGTACTTTATAAATAGTCAAAGAATAGAGGAATCATATACAGGGAAAACTAGAAAATATGTCTTTTACAATGCTCATGAAAATTTTCAAAAAATAAATACAAGAAATGAGTAACATGGGTTGAATAAGAAAAAATTAGAAGGAATGAGTAAAATATAGCTTCATATAACAAGGAAGAGAAATTGCATATATAATCACTACATCTATACAAAATCACACTCTATAGAACATGATATTTGGATTCAAAAACAACATAATATATGGTGCCTAGAAAAGGAAGATTCACAGAGTGAAATAATATTATTGAAGTTCATTATTTTATTATTGGTGATAAAAATGGGCATGAAATGATTGGAGGAGGAATATTTTATTAAAAATATCAAATATTGCATACAAGGAAATCATTTTAATGTATAATATGTTCTACTTCTAGTCAAGAATCTTTGAGCTATTAGTAAGAGCAACAATGCCAAAAATGTTTTTGATATTAAAATAAACAAAACTTGGGTGCTTTTCCCATGCCAAAAATGTCAACACAATTGGACAGTTGTACTTAATTTTAAATATGTAAAGGAAAATATCATTGCAAAAACTATTCAATCATGTTGTAGTCTTAGCAAATAATATTCTAGTGACTAGCAAAAATTCAAATGTCAAAAATTTAATACAATTTGATTATAGTAATTTTATATTATAAAATATGTAAAGGGAATGGTCATTGCAAGACATGTTCAAGAAAAAAAAAATTATAATTTGTATGTGCAGAAAATTTGTGTTAGATTTTTTGGTAAGCTCGCAATTAACCTAGGACCTAATGTATATGGTTTATCCATTTACCAATAAGTATAATAATATTAACCATACATTCATTTGATGTAAATTCATTACAAAGAGGAAAGCATAAATATATAAGAATCTTAAATGAGTGAGATAAAGAGACCCATGACAAAAAGGTCACTAGTTAGCTACTAATCAAACCCAGTCTTACGGTGATTTAATGTAGTAAATAGACGTATAATTTATCCCTTTATTAGATAGAGATGACACTTCAATTTCATCAATTAGCAGTTGATAATGAACTGACTGCAAATAATAAACTCAAATCAAAAGTTACAAATATCATTATTAGCTACTTAAGTGTGTAAAGTGAATAATCATGTTATCAAAAGTACTCTTATTAATTAGGTAAGATATTGAACTTAGGATAATTTCTATCCTATTCAAAGAATAATTTTTACAATGAAATTCCTATATAATTACAATTCAAGGAGTATAGGATATGGGGAATGGGTTTCAATAATGAATCCATGTTAGATATCTAAACAAAACCTCATTTTATATCAATTAATATGTAGAGAAATATCCACATAGAGGGGAGAAAGATAGAGAAATAGTAAGTACTATGGGGAATGGGTTTCAATAATGAATCCATATTAGATAGAAACAAAACCTCATTTTATATCAATTAATATGTAGAGAAATATCCCCATAGAGGGGAGAAAGATAGAGAAATAGTAAGTACTATGGGGAATGGGGTTCAATAATGAATTCATGTTAGATATACATAAAACCTCATTTTATATTAATTATCAATTAATATGTAGAGAAATATCCCCATAGAGGGGAGAAAGATAGAGAAATAGTAAGTACCCACAACAAAACATGTTGCTTGAACCAAACATTATTTACAATGACACTAAATTCAAATAAAGATCCAATTTCATTGAATGAAATCTATCCCCTTCAACAAATAGGCCCATAGATGAATGTAGAATATCTTTCTAATCCATGAAGATTGTGATGGAAGAAAAGTAAGATTATGTATTATAGACAATGTTCATTAGTCTCTTTTTCAATTTTGATGGATTTCAATATATTATTAGTCCAGTCTTAGGTATAAATTTAGATAGTTACATCTCAAAAAAATATGGAGGATAAGATGAATGAGTGCTAATGAAATGGTAGTGCAATTCTTAAAGCAATAAAATAAAAGAGGAAAATTAAGTCTTCAAGATTCTGTAAATGAAACTTAAAAAATAAATATGAGATTTGTCAACTAAACATCCTAAAATAGTAAATAGCTACATATAAATTGTCATCTTACGAATCTAGACATTTATTTCCTTCAAAGAGGTAACTCAAAATTTGTGCAAATAATTATATTTGATAACTTATTGGTTTTAGTTTTTTCAGATTTGTTGCTACTTTGTGTTGGTTCACTACAAGACCTATTAATCTTTACATTTAATTTATTCAATAGACATTTTATTTGGTATTCTTGATTTATGAATAAAAAAACAATAGCTTGCCTCAATTTTCACTTCTATTGAGTGACCAAAATTAACATTTTTCAATATTCAACATATAATACAACAATTATACATAATGATATTTCTATCAAGATTCAATTGTGTATTTTTTGAGTCAAACTCATTGGCCCATGTTTCATGAGTAGTGGTTCACAATAACCCATCTCTCGTGAGAATGAATGAAACACGTAGCACTCATTCCATCTAGGTGATGCTCACAAAGGTGAATCATCGGTCCTTCCAGGGAGGTCACCCATCCTTGTACTATTCCAGCTCAAGCACACTTAATCACAAAATTTCCTCCAAGGTTAAGCCCACTTTCATTGCAATCCTATTTTTAAAACCTTCAGAAAGCGTTGTGTCTTATGAAACATTCATTATAAATAACCTTAATCTCATCAATTGATAAGTAAGAGATATTTTATACATCAATTCAAATTGTGATATTGCTATCAAGATTTAACTTGGATATTGTGATGTTTCATGAGTATTGGTTCACAAGAACCCATCTCTCATGAGAATGAATGAAACACTTATCACTCATTGAATCTAGGTGATACTCATAGAGGTGAAGCATCAAGACTTCCCAAGAGGTCAGCCATCCTAGTATTACTCCAACTCAAGCACACTTAACCTTGGAGTTTCTTTAAGTTTTTGCAAAGGAGGTTGCAAGAAAAGTGGGCTTAACCTTTGAGGAAAATTTATGGTTAAACGTACTTGAGATGGATTAGTACTGGGATGGATGACCTCCCGGGAAGTCCCAATGCTTCACCTATGTGAGCATCACCTAGATGAAATGAGTGCTAAGTGTTTTGTTCATTCTCATGAGGGGTGATCTCTTGTTCCACTACTCATGAAACATTGGTCAATGATTTTGACTCAAAAACCACATAGTTGAATGCTAATAGCAATATCACAATGATCATATATCCTTATAAACCTCCCTTGATTGGATAACAAACCTATTTTCTACACTTAAAAAAGTATTAAAATGACATAAATTTTAAAATGAAACCACATCCTTATGTCGCAAAACCCAATTAAAATTAATAATAATAAATCACCTGAAAACCAAAAAAAATACACCTTTCTAGCTTGCACCATATGCCTTTCACCATTAACTCTACTTTAATGTATGTAAAAAACAACATAACAATGTTCAAAATAGATTTCCATATCTATAAAATTTAATACCATTTCTCTTAACTCGTTCTTTATACCTTCTTTCTGGGCATATTTTACATCATCTATGGACTTGTGATTCTTCTCCTTTCCTTCTTTAATTCTCCAAACATAACTACACAATAGTATATATAAAAAATTTGGTCTCTCACGATAATGCTATGTTGTGGGATTATACACTAAGTGCTTGTTATTTCTCCTCATTCCATTCTCACTATACTAATTTCTTCACTTTCATATAGAGGCATGTTGTCAAACTGACATTTCTCATGTATTTTATGCGGAGAAAGGCAAGGGAATTTTTTTCTAAATTCATGTTCTTCTTTGTCAAACTCTATGCAAACCTCTTCAAGAGCATCATATAAATCTTCATTGAATGAAAAATCCCTATGCTTCTTAAATTTACCATGCCAATTTTGATTCCTTAAAATAAAAAATGAAAACATGAGAAGCAGACTAGACAAAAAGTGGACCAGTCAATGCACATAGATATTGGTAGTCACAAGCGCGTGCTCATATACTCTTCCAACTCAAGAGCCACACTTAAATTTTAAAGTAAAAATTTATTCAAAATAATTTTTGACATTTATTGACTCTTATTTCACCCCTAATTTTGAGATGAGCTCACACTAGTCTCTTCACAACACAACTAAACACTGCTAGATGTGATGACTCCATTGGATCAAGTCACTCAAAATAACTACTCCTTCACCTTCCTCATTGTCAAATTCCATAAATATATTTAGCTCTAATAACATATATGAGAGAAATGGAGGCGAGTTCTTATATAATTTCATTATGGTTTAGAGGGAATCTATACATTGCACAAGGTAGTTATCAATCGGTATAGAAATAGTTATAGTTGCCAACCAAAATTATGATCTACATTACAATACATTAACAATATAATGGACATTAAAAAATAATTTCATTTATTATTGTAATGCTAATAAATTACACTTTTTTTATTAGAGTAAAATTGATTTTTAAGGGATCTAAAAAACCTTTACAAAAAATGACAACCAACAACAAAAGAAGACTAGACGCAACCCAACATATGGCTAATATAAAAACAAAATGAAATCAAAAGGGTCCAAAGACCTGAAGGACTATTAAATATTCTTTACCATTTTCGTAGCCTCCACATTTTTGTGAATAAACCCTTCATCAATATTTAGAGCATCATGAACTATGTGGGTTTAATCAATCTTACCTTTGACATGGTTGCAAGTTCTAGTCAAGGTACCAAGAATTGGTCATGATTCTATTTCATGTTGATCCATAGAATCATTTTTCCTCTTATCCTCCATGGTAGTAGAAGAAGAATAAAAAAATTCCCTTTTATAATCTCTTAGGTTCTGAGCCTTTTTATTCAAAATTTTAAGACCATCAGTATTAAATTATACATCGTAGCTCTACAAATAGCTACAACTTCTTTGCATTTTCATGCAATTTACCAATAGTGTCTTCTATTAATCTAATTTTCTCCTTAGGGTATGTTTTCATGGTTTTGAAATCCTTGGCTACATATTAGATAAGCGCAAGCATCTTATCAGTGTTATTCAAACTAGAGTTCTTGTTCATACTGTTATGCTCCATATCCATCTTGGTATTAAGGGCATTAATCCTATCCTTGAGAAAATTAATTTCAAAAACCATCCATTTAAAAAGATTTTTTTCACCCTCCATAATTTCCTTGGTGAGAAATAGCGTGTCCCTTATTCCAGTGGCAGAGGATCGCAGGGGAACCTTTCTTTGCTTCCATAAAAAAATCAATGTTGAACTCCATTCCCTAAGAGCCCACCCTTGAATAAAGGATGATAGCATGGTCCCCTTCCTCCTCATCCTTTTTATTCTTAAAATTAATAATATACTTTTATATAGTCTTCTTAACATTAGGAGCTATGGTATTTAATCTATCTTCGAGCAGAAAATGAGACAAATTAGGGTTTTCCCCTCTCTTTTGTCTTTTTCCCTTAGACGGTTTAGAAGATTCTCCCACCTAGGATTTAAAATTTTTAGCTAAACTTGTGGTATGAGATACCAGAACGTACTCCATCAAGGGAAAATAATTTGATTCTTATTTGTCAGTTCCATACCCTTGGGGCCATTTAGGGGCAGAATTATCCTTCTTAGGATGTTTACGATTTCCAAAATGGAGACAACCCTCTTCATCAAAGGGGGCATCCTTAAAGTTAGTAGAGAAATTAGAATAATGTACATGGACATTCTATCCAAATTCAATTTTCTACTTGGAATTGGAAGGTTTCAGTGGCTGAATATAAGCAAGGCTTTAGAATACTCCATGATGAGGAGGATAAGACCTTGCTAGAGAACCATGGATTTGGGGCTCTTCCTATGCACACTAATCCCATTAGAGAGAGATGAAAGTAGATAATAAGGCATATAAATCCATTTATCATGCCTAAAATAATTTAAAATTATGAAATGATAGCTGAAAAGGCTTGTAAAATGACCATCAAGGGTAATGTACCTCATGAATACTTTCACATCAGCAACCCAAATGGGTTTTATATACTCGCGATCATATCCCCCATCAGTAGTCTACTTAACCCTCTCTCACTCACCTTCTTTGAAGAAGATATTAACTTCTTCATCTGAAGCCTTTCAATCTGTATAAACTTCTCGTGCTCGATCAAATACCAATGATTTTAGCTATTCATTATTTTGTTACATAAATTCCCACCTTATACACATGTAGTATACCATTCTCCCACCCATCCAAAAATGCTTTGGTCACCCCATGAGTTTTTTCCAAGTATGGATTGATGCCACCTTCTTTTAGCTTGGCCTACACAAGGTGGTTATTCTTCCACTTCTCATAAGAGGTGGGTTTTTCACTACATGTATATCAACTAATTAAAATGTTGCAGAAGCACCCCAAAGGAAGCCATAGACTATTGCAATGAAAGGGAAAGGTAGAAAAAAGACTACCTAGAAAGCAGGTGATGAAAATACTCGCAAATACAACAAGCAATGAAAAATTTCAATCTAATGATAGATAACTTTACATCCTCCCTCCCATTCTCATAGGCCAAGTGTAATGAATAATTATTACATAAAAATCCATACCTTCAACATAGTCAAATATCATTAAAAAAAGGATACTTTAGATTTCTATGAGGATTTGATCACTTTTCCCACCAAGAGATATTAGGTTGCTTTACCCAAATGTTAGAAAATCCATCAACAACTTTATTTCCTTCATGAAATACATGAGAGACTTCGTATTCTTCAAAATATTAAATTATTTTTAAGCTATCATGAATTAAACTTCAAAGTGTCCAACTTGGTTTCTGAGTGCCCTTAAGATAATTAATATTATTCAGTGGAATGCTTTCACCAAATCTTCTAACAACCTTTAGAAACTGTGTACAGTGAAATCTTCAATATGTTGGGAGCAAGCTCAAACATGAGAAGTTAGTGGGTTAGCACATATAATTCATAGAATAAACAAGAAACCAACAAGACCTCATCATAACATCGAATTGAGCTAAAAACAAGTTAATTTGCACCCTATACTACTTGTTTGATTTTATCTTTTAGGATGATTGTGCATGTGCTCTCTCAAACACAAATGAGATGGATCCCCAATGCAATGCAATTCATGAATGCAAGATAGGAACAATGAAGAAATTCAAGAGCTAGTATGAGGAACTAGTCTCAAATTCTCCAAAAGATGATTTAAACTAGATATAAAAATGATATGCAACATGCAAGAAGAACACTATGATTCATTTTAGCCAAA
>MU224557.1:700517-716341 GCA_018584345.1 Thuja plicata
ATGAAACTATTTAATTGATTAAATTAAATAGTTAAATGAATAAAAGGGAATTTAATATTAATAATAATATTAATATTTTTGGACGTCTACAGAAACTATCATTTTTATACCAATGTAGGCTGCATTTTCTTCATTGTATTAGTTTTTCTAGATTCCAAAAGGGAGGGCCACAACCAAGAAAAACCTAGTTCTTATTTGTTACATATATTTACATACACATTTCAAAGGAACCATCAAAATATATGTTACATAATTATATTAATATAAACCACCTGGCTTATATCAAACACAAAGTTCAAAGTGCCTATAACTTGAAAATTGTAGTCTTAAATAATGCATTGAATATAATCAGGTGATACATTTTTCATTTCTTTCCAAAAATAAAATAAATTTCTCAACAACCAAAAGTTTTGAAGTATTTCTTGTAAATACTTTTAATGTTTTGTTAGCAAAGTATGTCTAGTATTTAGAGGAATCCTCAAGCAATATTGTTTGGTGTGCAGTTTATTCTTAGCGTATATATTAGCTATGAAAGGAAGCTAAGGTGCAAAAATGCTTCCTAAAACTAATCTAGTGAGGGACATAGTATAAAATTTTCTTTACAATCTGTAACTATTATAGAATAAGAAACATCTTCACAAGGAGACAACAAACATGCATTAAGATATACAATATAACACAAGATATATCATGGGGAAAACCCTTTCTGAAGAGAAACATCACACTCTAAAAGAACATTACTTTGTATTTTATCAAACTAATGGTTAAAACATAATATCAACACTTAGCCTCTTCATCCGGAGTCTACACTATGCCCCATTTTGGGAGGGGTTAGGCTAGGAATAGAAGAACTATGTTAATGACATGGTGGATTTTGGATTCTGCAGGAGCATTTCTCACCATTGGGAACTCGGGAGCATTGGCCACCGACTATGGAGTTGGAGGCCCCGCTGACGGATGCAGACTGGGCGTTGTTAGCAGCTGTGGGACTAGACTATGTGCCCCGATGACCTAGGCTACGGGTGCATAATGGGATGATGACTGCCTTGATCGAGCAGTGGAACAGTGATACTACTACATTTCATCTGTCGACTGGGGAGGCTATGATCACTCTCGAGGATGTGTGGAGGATTCTACAGAAACCGATTCGAGGGTCAGTGTCGCAGCATAGATTGGAGGATAGCGATCATTATATGGAGATAGCATTGAGGGGGACATGAGGAGGATACCCACATATAGGACATGGATGCCCTGGAAGCCAGCGGTTGATAGGAGGCTGAGGCGGATAGCATTGTTTGTGGTTGGATTGATTGGTGGACGAATGCTGGAAGACTTGGCCTGACATGGATTTGGGATGGGGTGGTCTCAGGTACTTGTAGGGATACTCAAGGAGGGGACGACCTACTACTGGGGATATGTTGTCCTAAGATAGTTGTATCATGACCTACACATGGCTGCGTACCGCAGGGTGCATAACATGGGGACTAGAGTGACCTTGCTATTAGTATGGGTGTGGGAGCACATTGCAGTGTTCTGACCGATGCAAGTACAGGAGGCACGACAGTCAGGAGAGCCCTATGCATGTAGATATAGGCTGCCACTGAGATACACTTCTGTTGGTCAGACTGGATACTGGTGATGGCTATTAGATGAGATCTAGGTTTTCTACTAGACTCCATATAGACTATGCAATCCATGGGGAGCCATGGACTGGTAGGCAGGAGAAGAGGATGATTTTGAGGATTTTCTATACCTTTCCTATGTACAGACATATTACTTTCTACTAAGGAGGACCATCCACCAGATAGAGAGGTACAGGCCATCCAAGGTCATGAGATAGTTTGGATTGCAGTAGGGGGTGGTGGCAGAGGATGGTCTACATCCTCATGTCACTAGGGAGGTTGGCATTTGGAGGAGGTACACAGATGCACTCACACTGAGGGTGGCTTGGAGGATGATGGCCTGGGTAGACTACGTGGCAAGGCCCGATGTAGTTGATGCAGGGATGACTGTAGAGTACGCAGCTTAGTGGGCCGCACACACACCCTTGCGTCTGACAGACCCAGTACAGGTCGTGGCTCACAAGTAGCCTATAGGGGATATGGAGGTTGATGACGGGACAGTTGTAGGAGATGCCCCTAAGACCTCAACAATAGGGCAAAGGAGGATGCCACAATAGAGACGAGTCCAGCCACTAACCAAGGTGCAGACAGAGGTTGGATAGGATGAGGGGCCACCAAGAGATGGGCATGAGCAGGCACCTTAGGTGCCCATTCAGGGATAGGTTCAGGGGCCTCAGGTGCCAACACAGGTACAAACACCATAGGGGCCACAGGGGCCACCGACAGGATTCATTGCGCAAGAGACACATGATACTGTCATCGCAGAGTGAGAAAGTCTACAAATGGAGTGTGCACGGCTACGGGGACTGTTAGGCATGGCACATGTGTCAGAGACCAGCCTACATACAGAGATGACCTGGGTACAGGGTTTACTAGCTGCATAGATAGCACAGGCAAACAGGGAGAAGGGTGCACATGACACCCTATAGGGTAGAGTGGACTCAGGAGAGTTTTCGATGGTGGACCTGACTCAAGATGTAGCTGAGTTATGGATAGAGATAGGGACGTTGATAGGTCAGTTGGGTACCCTTACTAAGCAGATGGATCAGGCGATAGAGCAAATCATATCATTGACCTCAGAGAGGGATGCAACATAGAGGCAGGCTGAAGCCAACATGATAGAGCGAGATATTGCTAGACAGGCAGCCAGTGCAGGTGGGGTGAGCCAGGTGGTGGCAGAGGCTTTCACAGCTCATAGAGATGTAGCCAGAGCAGGAAGGGAGGCAACCCACTATCGGGCATTGTACCATCAATTAGTTCCTGAGGGCCAGAGACAGGTATACTCAAAGAGCTCTCGGTTATAGACCACAGGTCGGGCATCAACTTCTCAGGGATCAGTGGGAATGCCACCACGTGCACCGCCAGGATAGGGAGGGGGTCACAGCCACCAGCGTGATTTGATCAGAGGATTTTTTTGTGACACACATTTTTGTGTTTTGAGTTGTACATGTATAACAGCACCTAGGTGCACGATGATGTATTTATTGATGATAGACATTGTACTCATGATTCTATATATATATGATGATCAATTTATGAATCTTATGACTCTATGATGTATGATTCTCATGCTTTGATTTATATGATATGATGATGCATATGCTGATATGAGTACTAACATTGATGCTTGCAGGATGTGATGTTTTATGATTATGTATATACAGGACAAGATGTTTAGATGCATGTACCTAGATGTATGTTTATGCATTGGATGGATATTGTAGTATTTGTGATGTAATGCAATGGATGTACTTAATATGCTGATGAATATTTTTATGATGCAGTGTATGTAAACAAGGATCCTAATGAAAATGTAGGGATGATATGCAAATGCAGGTATGGAGCTGATGCAACAGATGCAATGGAACTCATGTTTTTGGTGTGTGTGTCACAATCAACTAAGGAACCATCTAGGAAGACTATGAAGGACCAGGCAAGGAAGGTTAGCATGATGGTGACTCAGAGTGTTAGCATGATGGTGAGAGGACTAGAATCACCACGAATATACAAGGACAAGAACCAAGTGATTAATTACAAGTGATTATGTACAAAAGGTTGTTGTTGAGACTTGACTGGATCTTGTTGTTTGATGCGTGTGATAGTGTTGGAACACCCAGAGAATACAGGAAATGCTAAGGTTTGTGGAGATTTGATGATGGTGATGGAGGGGAACAATATTTTGATAGATAATGGGACATTCCATTATGTGTGATGCCTCTTGCCAGGTTTTCATCACCCATACTTGTCCAAGGCGCCTGATTGCCAAGTTTTCACCATTGGATGAAATATTTCTCTTTTCTCTTTTCTTTTCTTTTTTCTTTTTTTGATGTTGTCCAAGCGCTTGTTTGCTAGGTTTTCACCGGGACAACCATTTTTTCAACTTTATTTTTTGGTTTTTTGAAAACTTTTACGACTTTTTATACTTTTTATGGATTTTTTCAAATAATCAGAATGAATAACCAGCCGTTAGGCATAGAAGTGCCTGAGATTAATGATGTTGATAGGATCATTCAAGGGTTCTCCTTCAAGAGTGGAGAGTTGATACACACTAGAACCGAAGCATGTAGTGACAACATAGGGACCTTTCTAGGTGGCTTCAAACTTACCTTTCTTTTCTTGATCAATACACACTTTCTAATTTTATTTTAGCACAAGGTCCCCCACCTAGAACTGGCGTGGGTGGACTTTCTTATTATAGTTCTGCTTGAGTCTATTTTGATAGACAATCAGGTGATCATAGGCTCGCTGGTGCTTTTCATCTAGTAGATCAAGCTGTGTGAGTCGTGCTACTCAGTAATCTTCATCATCAATCAGGCCTCTCAGTGATACTCGAAGGGATGGTAGTTCGACCTCAATTGGTAAGACAGCTTCAGCACCATAGACTAGGGAATATGGAGTAATGCCTATAGGAGTATGGTAGGAAGTGTGATATGCCCAGAGGATGGGGTTGATTTTGAGATTCTAAATGCGGCCAGTATCATTGACAACTTTCTTTAGGATTTTGAGAAGGGTCTTGTTAGTTGCCTCAGCTTGGCCATTACCTTGAGGAAAATATGGACTGGAGAAATGGTGATGGATATGGAGGTGAGCACATATATCACTGACGTGTTTATTTTCAAATGGTGTTCTATGATCTGTGAAGATAGTGGAGGGTATGCCGAAGCGGAAGACAATGTGGTAGAGGATGAATTTGGATATCTGGACACCTGTAGTGAGGGTGAGTGGAATTGCTTCAACCCACTTTGTAAAGTACTCCATTGTTGTGATTATGTATTTGTGGCCTTTAGAAGAGAGGGGGTTAATCTTACCAACGAGGTCAAAACCCCAACAAGAGAAAGTCCAAGGAGGTGCAATAGGTAAGAGGTCCTGGGTAGGAGCATGGATTAAATTAGCATGATTTTGGCAAGGTAGACACTTCTTGATGAACTCACAAGCATCATGTTCCAATCTAGGCCAATAGTACCCTATTTGTAAAATTTTCTTGGCTAGGACCATGTCACTCGTGTGGGTACAGTAGATTCCAGCATGTACCTCTTGTAGAGCCTGGGTGGCTTCGTTTTCATCTAAACATCTAGAGAGCACATTGTGATAACCTTGACAATAAAGGGTGTTGGCTACAAGGGTGTAGCGGGAAGCTCTGCGAATAATTTTTTGGTGTTGGGTTGAGGTGAGATGAGGGGATATGATATTATTTTGTAGATAATCCTGGATATCATGGTACCATGGGGATTGGGGACCAACCAAGACACATATGTGATTCGATTCATCATTCTCGTAAGCGGGAGCATGAAGTTGCTCAACTAAGTATTCATATTACATAGACTCGTGAGGAATCTCTAAGAGGGAGCCAATTGTGGCCATTGCATTGGTAGCCTTGTTTTGCAAGTGTGGTACTTGTATTATCTACAAGTGGAGGAAATGTTCTTTCATCTTGTCAACCATCTGCTTATATGGCATCAATTTGTCATCTTTGGTTTGATACTCATCCAGGACTTGTTTGATGATGAGTTGGGAATCACCAAAGACATGTATATCTATGATGTTCCATTCTATAGCCATGTGAAGCCCTGCGATTAGTGCCTCATATTCTGCAATGTTGTTCATGTAGGGAAATCCCAATTTGAATGACATAGGGATGTAGTCACCTTGAGGTGTGACGAAAAGTATTCCTTCCCCTACACCGTGAGCTATATAGGACCCATCAAAGTAGAGTTTCCAAGTAGGTTTCTCTTCTATCATGCACACAAGTTCATATAGAAATTCAGTGATTAGGGGATAGGCATCCACCAACGGTGCTTTTGCTAGCTAATCGGTGATGACTTTCCCTTTAATTGATTTTTTGTCTACATATTGAATATCAAACTCGCTTAACAACACAACCCATTTTTCCATTCGTCCTGTGAGAGTAGTCTTGGAGAGTAGGTACTTGAGAGGGTCCACTTTTAAAATGAGCTTGGTTGTATGACTAAGCATATAGTGGAAAAAATTTTGAGTGGCGAATACCACTACCAGACATGATTTTTCCATAGGGGAATAATTGAGCTCATAACCCACTAAGGTCCAACTTATGTAATAAATAGCTCTTTCTTTACCTTCATTGTCCAACTGAGCAAGGAGTGCGCCCAATGCTATTATAGTAGTAGAAATATACTAGATGAGTGGTTGACCGGGTACAGGTGGTACCAAGATGGGTGGATTAGCAAAATATTCTTTAATCTTGTCAAAACTCTTTTGACATTGAGGATCCCATTTGAAAGTGTTATCTTTTCGCAGGAGATGAGTGAACGGTTGGCACTTGTCTGCTAACTCAGAGATAAAATGATGCACAGATTGTAACTTTCCTTGGAGGCTATGCATTTGTCAGAGTGTTTTTAGTGGAGGAATTTCTATGATAGCTTGCACCTTCTTTGGATCTATTTCAATGCCTCTTCTAGGTACGATGAACCCAAGGAGTTTGCCTAATGTGACCCTGAAGACACACTTCTTAGGGTTGAGCATGATGCAGTAGTGTCCAATCTTGTCAAAGACGCATTCCAAAACATCTAGTTGATCTTCCCTTTTAACTAATTTTGCCAAGATATCATCTACATAGTCTTCAAGGATTTTGTGAATCATGTGATGAAAAATTACTGTCATGGCCCTCTAATAGGTTGCCCCAGCATTCTTCAAGCCAAATGACATTATATTATAGCAGAAGGTGCCCCAGGGGGTTGTGAATGTTGACTTGTGCTGATCTTCTTCTGCAATACATATTTGATTATATCTGGAAAAATCATCCATGAGTGACAACATCTCATGTCTTGTTGTGAGATCTACTATCATGTCTATGTTTGGCAGTGGGAAATCATCCTTGGGACATGCCTTGTTGAGATCTCGGAAGTCTGTACATATCCTGATTGATTTGTCAGGTTTAGACACTGGCACCATATTGGAATCCATTCAGAGTAGTCAATGGAGCAGATGATCTTGGCTTGGAGTAACTTCTCTAGCTCTGCTTTGATAAGTAGTGGCACTTTAGGGTGCATCTTTCTAAGCTTTTGTTTGATAGGTTTGATGTTTGGGTCCACTGCTAGATGGTGAACCACCAAGTTGGGGTCTAATCCTGGCATGTGGGAGTAAGACCATGCAAATTTATTTATGGATTCCTTCAAGAGATTGACAAGATCTTGTTCTTTTGCTTCATTCATAGATGTTGCTATGTATGTGATGGCAAGATTCTCTTTGGTGCCCAAGTTGATAGTGTTTGTTTCTTCGATGAGAATCGATGACTGGTCAAGCCTATAATCATGGATTAGAAGAAGAGGAGAATCTTCATCCTCTAGCACCTTAGAGAGGTTTTCACCAGATGATATGCCCTTTGTTTTTACTATTTTGTGATCAGATAGCGCCCCAGAGGGATTTTTGCTAGGGGATCGATTTTCCTCTTTTTTATTTTCTACTTCATTTTTGCAGCTGAAGTTATCCTCTTCCCCAAAGTATGCCTTTGGATCCAGCTTGTAGACATGTGTTGAATCTTTCCCCCAGTCATTGCTTTGTTCAATTTCTCCCATAAATCTTAGGAGAGTGTCTTCGCTTTGGAACTTGTCAATGTGTACGACACTTGGTTGGTCCCAGTCTATGAGTTTGGGATGGTGGAGCGGAAGGTCAATGAAGAGAATGGAAAGTTGGCATAGGAAAGAATTTCCCAGGAGGGTTTCATCATCAAAGACATCATCATAGGCTCTCACAACTTTCTCTTCTGGGGTATCTTTGATGTCAGCGATTTCGCCCAGGGGAGGATAAGAGGCATAAATGTTCTCGTTGGTGCCCCCATTTGTGTTAGAATATATGCCAAGGCCTAGGTGCCTTTCTCGCTGGGTAGGTACAATAGGATCCTTCATTCCTTTCTCTTCATAACTGAGGCCACCTCCTTCATAGTTCCATTTTTCTGTCACCAACTTGTGAACTGAAGGGTACTTACCTTTGAAGTAATTAAGGTGACTTGTGTCCTTGGGTGGTGGATCCTTATAGAGCCATTGGTTGATGTTTGGTGTCATTTCTTGGCTATTCAAAATATGATTTGAGATAAAAGTGGTAGGACCCAATTGTAGTGGCTTGGTTGTTTTCGGTTCTATCTTTCTTGGATTAGGTTGGCGACCTTGAGTGTGTGGATCAACTGGGATTTCTCCAACTATGAAGGCATCATATAAGTTGTACTCACCACAACCTTTGTTGTTGATCTTGACCATGGAAAGGGTGGAAGAGAGGATTGTTTTTAGGTCTCAATGGGCTATGGATGAACTGGCGATAGAGGTGCCAATGTCGATCCCAGGATAGTGATTGGAATGTGGAAAGGAGGTTTCCAACTTATTGCAGTATGCGAAGGGCTTGGGATCTGCGCGGACGGTGATCTCAATGCTGTTATATGGAAATCTGATGCACTAATGGTAGGTGGAGGGGATGGCTTACATAGAATGAATCCATGGGCTTCCAAGGAGGATGTTGAAGGGAAGGTCAAGATCAACAACATGACATACTGTATCTTGGATAAAAGGGCCCACTTTGATGAGTAATGAAATAGTGCCTTTAGAAGTGCATTCTAGATTGTCATATGCTTTGATTGTGATGACATCATTTGTTATATCAGCTTCAGTGCAACCCAATTATTTGATGAATTTTAGAATACACAAATTTAGGGCTGAACCATTATCTATCATGGCCCGCTTGATGGAAAAATTTGTAACCATGACAGTGATATGGAGTGGAAGATTATGATCGGGTTCTTCTGAGGGTACATCTATTGGTTTAAAGGAGACCCCACAAGATGCAGACAAGTGGCTGACAAGGTTCTGGAATTCAATGAGGTTGATGTCGTTGGGAACACGGGATTCTTGTAGGGCTTTATTGAGGATCTCTTAATAGGTGGGTGAGGTGCGAAGGAGGTCCAGGATGGAAATTTGGGCAGGAGTATTCCCTAAGTGTTCCAACAAGTTGTATTGGGTACCAGTAGATGGAACGGTACTTGCACCTGCAACTATTATTCTGCCTTGACGAGTGGTGACTGCGCATTGGTTATCGACACCCTTGACATGGATGACATTGATGGAGGAATAGACTTGGGATATGCAGCCGATGAGATTATTGTAGTTGATATATGAATTTGTATAATCTTTTCTGTTGGCCTTTTCTCCTTGCTTACCCTTCCCCTGGTTGGAGGATTGAGTAGGATTGCCTAGGCCTTTACCTGAGGTGTGTTCAGGAAATGCATTTTGATATATTTTAAGGCGCATGTTTGGAAATGGTTGGGTAGGAGAGTCCACTTTGATCTCTTTGCAGTCAATGAGATCTTGGATGTAATGTTTTAGCTTCATGCATTTGAGGGTGGTGTGTCCCTTAACACAATGGTAATCACAGTACTCGTTGTCTTTATACCAGGCAAGCTTAGGTGTTGAGTCATCAAATGGCTATGTTTTTGGGTACACGACTTGATTGGCTTGGACCATTTTGTGGAAGATGACATCTATGGGTTCACCTAAGGGGGTGAATGTACATTGTGGTGCATCTGAGTGTGAGGCCTTTGTTTTCCATGTGTGACTGATATAGCATTTGTTTGGTTCACAGGACCTTGGTAGTTAGGTTGATATGATGTCCCTAGAGGGGGATAGATAGTATGTTTTGCTGGCATGTTGGTTGGGGATATGCAAGAGTGGGCTATTAATACATGGGAGGAGGTTGTGCATATACTGGTGGTGCTTGCTGATAGTTTTGGGTAGGCGCGTTGGGACCGGCCACCACGACCTGAACCTGTTTGGTGTCAGTGGCTTCGTCAGTTACTGTGTTCTTGTTCTTGTTCTTGTTATTGTTCTTGTTCTTGTTCTAGTACCATGATCGATCATTATTATGTTTGTTAGGTTGGGATTCCTTGTATTTCTTGATGGAACCATATTCTATGAGACCTCACTCGAGATCCATGCCTTTGATTATGATGTCTTGATAAGTTTGTATATAGTTCATGCGCATATGATAGGCAAGCTTGGGATGAAGGTTGTTAATGAAGATTTTGATAAGATTTTTCTCAGGGGGTTGATAGGAAAACCTTGTAGTAAGCCCTTGCCAGTGCTGAAGGTAATTGGCTAGGCTCTCTCCTCCCTTTTGTTTGGAATTGCATAGGTCAAGGAGTGAGAGTTTATTTTTGATGTTATGTGTGTATTGGGCCACAAAATTTTCATATAGTTTAGCGAAAGTAGAGACTGTGTCATAGGGGATTTTGTAGAACCACTCGAGAGTGATTCCTCCTAAACTCTTGGGAAATAGTCTCATGAGGAAATTATCGCTATAGGCCACTTCTTGACATGCCATGTAGAGTTCTTTCACGTGGCTCATAGGATCTCCCTTCCCCCGATATTTATCAAATTTGGGTGTCTCAAAGTGCTTGGGGAAGGGTATGGCAGTGATAGATTGATAAAATGGGTAAGGACACACCTCTTCAAACTTGAATGTTTTAGCCTCGGTCCCTTCTTTTAGCTCTTTGAGAGCGTTCTTCATTTCCTCCCATTCATGATTGATTTGTGGGGGAAGATTATTAACCCCGATTGCATTGGTTCCCTGACCCTGATATGGATCAAATGGTGAATATGGGGGATTCTATGGGGGATATTGTGGTGTTTGATATGAAAGTTGTTGGTCAACATATATGGGTTATTATGGTGGGAGCTATGGCTAAGGGGGATATTGCAGTGGAGGAGGTGGCGGTGCTTGATAGGGTTGTTGCAACTGATGGAAGTATGCTTGTACTTGTTGGGGCGTTGGATAAGTGGGATGAACCTATTGCACACCTGCATAGGGTGGAGGATAGGTGTTCTACAGCGGAATGCCCCCAGTGGGTGTAGCAAGGTAAATTGTGTTACTGGGAACACTGAATTGCTGTGGAGGTGGAATGGTTTGTGATGCAGCAGAAGATGGTATGGCTAGGTAGTTGACAGAATGAGTTTGTTATTGTTGCATGGGTTGAAGGACTGTGTGTGTTTTAGTAAAAGGATTAGCAAGTTGTTGTAGTGGTTGTTTTGTGAAGGGATTTTCCCCCTGCATTTGTGGTTACGACTGCTGGGTAGTTTGGATGATGGGTTGTGCAGCTGCGAAGGGGTTGATTTATGCTTGGGATGTGAATGGGTTTGTAATTTGTTGTTCGGTTGTTTTTGTTGGGATGGTTGCTGGATAGATTGTTGTTGTTGTTGGATTGGTTACTGTTGGATTGGTTGTTGCTATTGAATTGGTTGTTGTTGTTGTTGGATTGGTTGTTGTTGCGGTTGGATTGGTTGTTGTTGTTGGATTGGTTGGATGGGAATTTGGGGTATGGTGAAGGGATTTATAGACAATTGTTGCATGGGAGGATTTGGGCCGATTTGTGTTTGAGGCAAAATTGTTAGCGCACGTTGCGGTTGCATTGCTAGTGGAATGGGGAAGGTGGACCCTTGTGGAAATAAGGGTTAGTTATAGGTGTTGGTAGGTGGCATGCCTATGGTGAAGTGTGTTTTTTGCTGCGGGTATGTGGTGGAAGAACAAGGTGGAACAGGCATGGAGATTTGGGTGCTTTGATGCTACGAACTGGTTGTTGCACTTTGAATGGGCTGAGTAGGGATGGGTGGAATGGTGGTTTGCTGAGTGCTAACTGGTGGTGGTGGAAATTGTGCTACAAAGGTTGCGAACACTTGTGAAAGTGGAGTGGCTGTAAACTGAGGTGGTGCAAGTGCTTGCATAGCAATAGGGGGTATTGTTTGTGTTGCTAATGTTGGATCAGGAGGTGGGGCTCCTAAGGTAGATGAAGGTGTCAAGTGCATGACGGAGGGTGGGATGGTAGGTTGGACTACTTATGCAATAAGAGTACCCACCTGTAGGGCTCACTGAAGTCGATCAAAAACTTCATTTCTAGTGGGATGATGACGTTCCCTTGGAAGTGCCATAGGTCGTGTGATGAGTGTCAGTATAATCCAAGGTGGGAGTTGAAGTCCTTATTGCTGAATGTCTAAGAGTACCTGACTGATGTTACATCCACTTATGGTGTTCACCATGTGGACATGCCCTGGATGATTGATAAATGTCTCTATGGTACTCATGGTGGGAGTCTCATTAGTATCTACCTAGATATGCTCAATTTATTCATTGGGCTAAGGCACATAGGTAACCATGGTGTTAGTGTGGTCAATCGCAGGATTAGATGAACTAGTGGCAAGATTAGGGTCCATGTTCTTCCTCTTCTTAGTGGCTCATGTAATAGGTGGCATGAAATGACAAACTTAAGGGGATATGAGATTCAGGACATAATGTAAGGATGTGCCTAGGAAGCTAAGGATGATGGTGCTAGGACTAGGATGCATCTAGGATGATGAGTATGCTCCTACAGATTAAGGATAACTTGGTGTATGCAAGAACTAAGGGTTTCTCTCCCTATTGTAAGATCAAGTGGATGTGATTTTCTACCTAAGACAAACTTATGGTCTTTGGCAGACAGGATTCTCTATCAATGCGAACCAACCTTTTGATCAAGGTGATGAGGTTGCAAAGGCAAAGGGGATTATCCTAAATAATGCTTAGTTTAAGGACAACCAAGGATGGGGTTTTTATTAAGATGTAGGTTCTAAGAAACTCAAAAGGGGATGCAATACAAAGTGAAGGATGTGATTAAGGATGTTGTGGATGATAATTAGGATGATGCTAGGTTGACTAGGATTGGATTGGATTATGCCGGATTATGCTAGGATGAGTGTGTGATGTGCTTCTAAACATGACAACCTAAAGGAGGTCCTAAAATGCAAGCTAAGTGATCCTGAGAAGAGGAAGAATGTTTGTTTGTTGTGGTAGACCAGCTAGTCATATTGTTCAAATCCAATGAATGCAATGTTTAGATGATATTTGCCCATGAAGTGAGCAACCTTGTTGTTGTATATCACTTTGTCAAATTGTTCTTGTTTATGAGTTTCTTTCTTGATGGAATCAACTATGTGTTGGTACCTGGTAGCCTCTCTGGTTGTATTCTTTTCTAATTTGTATA
Source organism: Thuja plicata (assembly GCA_018584345.1). NCBI lineage: Eukaryota > Viridiplantae > Streptophyta > Pinopsida > Cupressales > Cupressaceae > Thuja > Thuja plicata. Next base: position 713,667 of record MU224557.1, read on the forward strand.
CGGGAGGCAATGGAGTTTTCACCTTCTAGTGCTTCTTGGAATCGGTCATGTCCTATAGCAAAAAAAATTTGATTTCGGATGAGCAATTGGAGTTTTTAGGACATATCTCATAAAAGGTTAAAGTTTGAAGATGTTGGTAAATTCTTGAAGCTTACGAGAGTCTGAAAAAGGATGTTGTTTTGATGATTTAGAAAAAGCTTGATTTCTTCTTGATTTTCAATAGGTTTGTTCCATGGCAAGAACTAGTTTCAACATAGTCAAATCAAAAAATAACATACATGGGTTTGAAAACAATCTGACAAGGGACAAAGCAACCTTGAAGGATACAAGCAAGTTACAAATTTTGTTTGTTGGGTATTTCGTCTGTGTTTTGGATCTGTCAATGTTCTTCAAACACTTCAAGCACAAGTCTACCTAAGGAGTTGGCTCCACATGAAATATTATAGGCCCATTGCTTGGTAGTCCTTTAGCTCACACAGTAGTGTCACCCCCGAAAGGGCGCCCGTGTTTTTTCCTTTTTCCAGGTATTGTTGTCGTGCTACAAAGATCTCTTTCACAACACAATACCTTGGGACACATGATGGGAATCTTGGGGGGAGATTCTTCCCTCCCCTTGCACTATAATAAATCACCATTCGGAGGTGAATCGGGTAGCTTCTATGCTTAGAGCATTTAGTAGGGGTCTTCGTTCGATTGTATCCTCTATGTTCGTGCAAGCATGATTTAGGTGTATAGCCCCATAGAGCATCTTGACAAAAGTGGTCACATAAACGTGATTGAGACCGTGAGGCCACACTTAAGTTAGATGAGAGTCGAGTATAAGCTCAAATGTCAACAGAATCCTAAGGCTTTAACCCAAAGGAGTAAATTTGATTAACATGAGTTGGAGTGGTGTGGCTTACACCTCGTTCTCACATGGGTTGTTCCCGAGAGATTTTTCCCTCAACCGGCAGACCCATCTAAAGGATTAACTTGTTAAAGAAAATTGGATTGGCGAAAAAAGGAGTCTAGATTTATGATTCTCTCACAAAGGGGAAAAGAGCATACTCTCCTATCCAGTATCATTTTTGCCACAAACACACAAAACCAAGTTTAGTTAATTCCCAAAAGATTCAAATGTTTAACACAAAGAAAATACATATAGGTTTTTGATCTTCCCAAAAGGGAAGAGAGCATAATCCCCTAACACTCGCTTTGGATTAAACAAAAAATATCTTCCTAATTAATCTAGGTGCCTAAAAAAGTGATAGCAAACATGATCGTTTGGTCGATTTTAATTTTAGGCAACCTGCAAGACAAACATGAGTAGTTTTTGAATTGATTTCTTTGACCAGCGGTGCTGCAAGACAACTGGTTAGTAGTTTTTTTGAATATTGATCTTTGACAAGCGTTAAATACACAAAACCATTCAAACAAGTTGTTAGAATGTGGCAAATAAAAACTTGACAGAGCACTGATGCTATTCTGTGAGAACAAAAAAATTGTTATACCAGCACAGACGTCGGTCTGTGTATCACAGATGTTGGATGATGATTTACCTGAACTGAAATTTTGGCACAGACACCGAAATGTGAACCAGTGTTTGCGCAGACAATGTTGTACCTGCAAGGCCAAAAAAAATACGACAAAACATCGAAGCAAGTTATTGCTCTTTCTCCCTTAGCTCTTTAAATTAATTCAAAAAACCTATGCTGAGATTAATTAACCCTTAAAAACTATTCTTTGATGATTAATCAAGTCTTGTTTCCTTTTTAATGAAAATTTGGCATTATGATTGCTTGTAAAACTGAGTTCTGCTAAAAAACAGAATGCCAAAACACTAAAATCAGTGGGGAAACACAATAGAACTTGAAAAATGAAAAGTAAGATGTGTAAATCTCAAACAAAGAAAGACAGAATGGAGATATTGATCTGTGAAACATAGATGCTGGTTCAGACGAAGACGTTGGACGATGGTTCAAGAAGAATCAACATTTTTGAAGATGCCTCTATGTAAATCAGAGACGTCAATCAGTGAGTTTGGCAAATTTTGGGAGAAAAAGACAAGAAGTTATAAGAGTTTTAGGGACGTGGGTCCCACCGAGCGTGCTAGAATGTGTATGGTGAAATATTCAATATGTTGGGAGCAAGATCAAACATGAGAAGTTAGTGGGTTAGCACATATAATTCATAGAATGAACAATAAACAAACAAGACCTCATCATAACATCAAATTGAGCTAAAAACAAGTTAATTTTCACCCTATACTACTTGTTTGATTTTCTCTTTTAGGATGATTGTGCATGTGCTCTCTCAAACACAAATGAGATGGATCCCCAATGCAATGCAATTCATGAATGCAAGATTGGAACAATGAAGAAATTCAAGAGCTAGTATGAGGAACTAGTCGCAAATTCTCCAAAAGATGATTTGAACTAGATATAAAAATGATATGCAACATGCAAGATGAACACTATGATTCATTTTAGTCAAAGAAGCCTAGCATGTAATATCTATGTGATTTAAGCAAGAAACTAAGAGCATATAAAAACAAATATGAAATCTAGATCTATGTTAGCATGATAACAATGCAAATATGAGAGATGAAAATGCAAGAGGAGAAGGCCTTTATTTATAGATTTTTGGGATAGAAGAGGAGGGGTTGAATGAGGTGGCATCTATGTGGCATCCACATA
>MU224557.1:722132-748084 GCA_018584345.1 Thuja plicata
TTTATGTTTTTGGAGGTTTGGCTGCCACATGGCATGCCACCTAGGTAGACTCGGCCGAGTGGGACTCGGCCGAGTCAGACTCGGCCGAGTCCTACTCGCCCTCCCATTGGCTCACGCACAAGCCGACATGGCCACGTAGGCGCCATTCGGTGCCACGTAAACTCGGCCGAGTTAGACTGGGCCGAGTTTGACTCGGCCGAGTATGACGCAAATGAGCGCCCAAAATTGTCCTTAGGGGTGACAGATTATTGTGCTTTTACCCGTATGTGGCATAAGAAAAAATAATTCTTACTCCTTATAGTCTAGAAATGGGTGCAAAGGTTTCACCATAATCAATACCTTCTTCTTGTGCATACCCCTTGCATACTAATCTTGCTTTATTTCTTGTGACTTCTCCATTCTCATTCAACTTGTTTTTGAATATCCATTTGGTACCGATGACATTCTTTTCATCTGGTCTTGGTACTAGTGTCCATGTACTATTCTTCTCAATTTTTTCTATCTCTTCATTTATAGCACTAACCCATTCTTCATTTTCAAGTGCAGTATTAACATATTTAGGCTCAAAATCACAAAGTAAACATCTAGTGTTTAGTGACTTACTTCTTGTTCTCATTCCAGCCTTCTTGTCTCCTATGTTTTGATTCTATGGATGATGTCTTCTAACATACTTGGCAAGTTTTAGTTTATCTCTTTGTCCATCATTTTAATTATCATCTTGACCTTCATTCTGATCTCCATCACTCGGTACATTATCTTGAGTATTTTCCTGATTTTTGGTAATTGCGGCCTGATGCTCGGGTGCAATGTTCTATTGCTCGGGAGTGATACACTATTGCTTGGGTAGAGTGTTAGGTTCTTCAGTATAAACAAACCTAATGTATTCTTCTGGTTCTTGTATGCTTTCTTTATCATTCTTTTCTGCAAATTTATCAATTCTTACATTTGCACTTTCAATGATCTTGTTAGAGGACTTGTTAAGACATTTATAAGCCTTTCTTTTGGTGGAATACCCTAGAAAGATACCTTCATCACTTTTGGATTCAAGCTTTCCATTTCTTTCATCTTTCAAAATATAACATTAACTACCAAAGATTATGAAGTAACTTACATTGGGTGTGTAACCATACCAAAGCTCATAGGGTGTCTTCTTTGTGTCCTTCTTCAATTGTACTATGTTCAATGTGTAGATAGTAGTACTGAAAACTTCCCTCCAAAAATTTTGAGTGATGCTTTTCTCAATCATCAGTGTTCTTGCACAATCAACAATGGATTTGTTTCTCCTTTCAGTAATTCCATTTTGTTGTGGTGTTCTTGGTGCAGAAACCTGTATTTTAATTCCATGCTCATTGCAATAGTTAGTGAATTCATTAGAAAAAAATTCCCCTCCTCTATATGATCTTAAGCATTTCAATTCCTTACCACTTTGTTTTTCTTCCATAGCCTTATATCATTTAAAAATCTTGAATGCTTCTAATTTATCTTTTAAGAACATGACTGTCATCATTCTAGAATAATCATCTACAAAGAGAATGAAATACCTATCTCCATAGTAAATCTTTATCCTCATGGGTCCACATAAATCAGTATGGACTAATTCTAGAATTGCATTAGATGTATGGGCTTTACTCTTGAAACTAGACTTTGTCATTTAACCTTTTTCCAATTCTTTCACATGATATGTTCAGGATTTGACATGCTCGGTAAGCCTCTTACTCTTATTTTATTGCTTATCTTTATCATATTTTCAAAATTCACATGGCACAATCTCTTATGCCACAACCATATGTCTTCCTTTCTAGCCATTAAATAAGTGGTTTTAATGTCATCAAGATATAAAAGGTTACCTTTTGTCTGTTCACCAGTTCCGATCAACCTTCCTGATTCATTGAAGATATTTGCCTTCTTATTCTCAAATGCTACTCGGTGACCTATATTATTCAGCTGTGAAACACTCAATAGATTATAATTTAGTCCTTTTACCCAGTAAGTATTTTCACATTTGATCAAGTTATTCAACATTATAGTTCCTTTACCTTCAACTGGACAAGGTGTGTCATTACCCATTCTTACTGATCCACAATAATAGTATTCAAAAGTTTCAAAATTTTGTTTATCACCAGTCATGTGGTGAGTGCAGCTACTATCTATAATCTAGACATCATTCTTGCTAACCTTAGATATGAGTGCAGTCTCTACATACCTTTCTTCTTCTTCGTTCGAATCATCCTTCATGGCTACAAACACCATCTCAATATCTTCTTCAAATTCGGTGTCAGTATCATCAACTCTATTCTCGGCCAAGCAACAAGCTTTCTTTCCTTTGTCCTTGTAGTCTTGGGTATCTCTTCTATCAGATTGTTAGTTGCATCAGTAACCTCTATTATCACCTTAGTCAAACTTATTTTCATATGTTCTATCATCTTTTCTTCTGTTAGGACATCTTGCAGCAAAGTGTCCAACCTCTCTACAGTTAAAACATACAAGTGGTAATTTACCTTTGTATCTACCTTTGCCTCTCTGCAATCTTCTTTCCATTAGTGATTCAATCTCATCAATTCCTTGATCCTCATTATCACTTTCACTAGCATTCCTCATAGTGTGTCTATGACATGAATTACTTATTTTCAAAGAAGATTTGAATGTAGACTCTATAGATGGCAAGACACTGTTATCAAAGTTATTCATCTCAAATGAAATTAGTCTACCAATCATACTATCTAGAGTAACAGTATTGTTTTCAATTTCTCTCATTTCTTGTATAGCAGATACTCTAATGGCATATATAGGAAGTAAGGTTCTTAGGATTTTACTTACCATTGTTTCTTCTTCAAGTATACCTCCAACTCCTCGGATAGCATTGACTACCTCTTTGATTCTGCAGCTATACTGAGTGATGTTTTCTCCTTCTTTCATTCTTAGGTCATCAAACCTCCCTCTTAGGCTTTTTGCCTTGGCTCTTAGTACATTAGCATCTCCTCCATGTACCAGCTTCAATTTATCCCGCATTTTCTTTGCAGAGGTGTAGGTTTTGACATCTTCAAACTCAGCATTGGAGAGTGATGAAGCAATTTCTATCATCATGCAATTATGCTCATGCTTTTCTCTCAATTTCTCAAGTGTGTGAGGTCCTGTAGGCAACACATATTCAATATCAAGGTGTTGAGTAACCTCATTACCAATACCTGATAGGTGGAGTCTTATTTTTCTTTGCCATGATACAAAGTTGTCTTTATTCAACTTGGGCACATCTTGTTTGTTCATCTTGTGATCTTTTTCTTGAGTTGTTAAACTCCCTTTCTAAGCACACAAGCTCTGATACCAATTGTTAGAATAACTGAGAGGGGGGTGAATCAGTGGCCTAAAAAATATTCCAATAAATCAACCCAAAAACTTAGTACCACAATATTAAGCCTCTAGTTATCTTTAGTCCTAAAAGATGTATTCCTTCAAACAATCTTAATAAATAACTACTACTCGGAGTTCACTATTAAACCTTATTCTTTCTTTTTACTGATTAACAGTCTTTCATTTACCGAAAAATAGTAAATTGCTTAGTGTATACCGATCAATCTAGATTAGTTATATGTAATGCAAAACACTAAAGTAATGACTCATAAACACATTGACACATGGATTTTTAATGTGGAAACCCTATTAAGGGAAAAACCACTTGGGACTGGTAACCCAAAAATATCACTCTTCTAAAGTGAGCTCGGTGAAGAGCCAACCCTGTTAAAGGTTACAAACACACTGTTAGGTGTGACCTTGTTAGAGGATTTAAATAGAATGGTTTGTCACTTGATCTCAGGCATCTCTATGCTACCTTCTATGACTGAACCATGGTTTTTCAAATGGTATCTGGCATCTCATGCTATCTTCATGATCAAACTTTTTGATACTCCTTGGTATGTATCTCAATATAGAAAGGATTGTTAAGTCCTGCTCGGTTATGAGACTTTCTAAATCAATGGTTAAACTGAAATAGTAAATGATTTGTTCACACATATAACTTAGGCTTGTGGATTTTTAGATCTATTGTAAGCTTTTAATACCTTTATGATAAATGTATCTTTTCAATACCTTTGCTCCACTTATTTCTGCTTGGTGATGCTATGCTTCTCTGTTGCTCGGTGTCTGCAGAAATCTTTATCTCTTTCCTCAGCTTGATTGATCAGGACTCTATGAAGTCACTCTTCATCAGTTTCTCTCCAGCATCCTCTTTCTCTATTCACTCCCCTAATTCATAATGAATTATATTGTCTCTTTATAGACATGATATCATCATTTCTCACTTCTTGATTTTCTTGTTCTTGGTGTGATCTGCAATCTTAGCCAATATTTCTTTAAAGATTTACTTCAGTTTTATCCCTTAGATTTCTCCTTGACAATTGGATAAAATAGCTTTAAATCTTTCACTTATCTTTGGATTTAACTTGTCGATGAAAACAGTGTCAACAACCAGTTAAGTCTATCTTTAGCTCTTTCCAGCTAAGTATTTTTTCATTTCTAAAATTCAGTTAATTTCGATGTTTTAACTCTTTGATAGCTTCGGTCAACACTTCACTACTCCTCGAGCTTCTCCATTGAGGTTGTCTATCCATCGGGGTTGTCTATGCATTGGGTAACATTGTAATTCTGGTCGTCGGTAATGCTTGCGATTCTGGTCATCGGTAATGCTTGTCGATTTTCTTGCTTGGGCATAACTGTGACTTTGCTCTCGGGTTTCTATGTCTGTCGGGTTCCACTAACCGTCGATGTTTGTAGTCACTTAGTGAATGTTGATCTGTTATGCATTACTAAAAGCATAATCTTTATCTCTATGATTCTCTGAAGTCTTTGACACTTTTTTATATAACCAATCAGATTATATCAAGTTGACATCAATGACAATACAATCCATTAACTGATTTAATGTCTTGCATTATCTTTCTACATTTTGGTAATCAACTTAACATCTTCAAACATTCAATCAGTTATATGTCATCAACGCATAGTGTCCAAAGGCACTTGTCAAATGCCTCCTTAACTGTTTAGGTCTAATGCATCCATGTAATCTTAATGAATTACTATTAGGAAGATAATTTTAATAGATTCATCTCCTAGTATATTATGTTTCACTTCTTAAGTTTGAACAAGAATCACTCCAAATAATCTTCCAATGGTTCATCCTCTTTTTGTGTCATTCTAAAAATATCATCTACATGTAATTCTCCTTCCCTAAAGTAATCCTTATATTTCTTGAGATCCTTCATTTTGGCCTAGTTTTTATTGTATTTTACCCCAATCCCATAAACCATCTTAAGGCTAAGTCCTTAGTGATGGTGGAGAAAATATTTAGGTGATGAGCATCTATGGTGTAGTTATAACTTTAGAATAAGACATCAAACTCAAAGAGGAAGGTTTATGGATCCCCAATCTCTAACCCATACAAGATAGGAAGGGCATAAGGTGGTATATTATTTAGAGTTCCACCCCTCTCTTAATGGGTTACAGGTAAGTCAAAAGTAGGTGTGGATTTTTCATCATGATGTCCTCCACCACCTCCTCATCCTCCTCTTGAAGAATGAAATTTGGAGGAGAGTGAAGAACTCATAGGTATTTTCACTATTTAGGTAATATTTCTTCAAGTATTTCTTCTCTAGGTATTGGTTTAATTTTTTAAGGAAGAAATCTCCCATGAACATGCCCTCTTCTACACATGCAAGGAGGGAAGTAGTTTTCTCTAGATACCCTACAAAATGTTAGTAAAATAGGTGGTTTTGCAGTGTCTTTCCAATTCCTATATGTTGGAAAACAAATATGCTACTAAGTAAACTTCAAAAACTATGAAGAAACCCAAGTAAGTTTATAATTTAGCACCACTCCTAGCAATGACACCAAAAATTAAGATTGAATACATCTAATTGTGCTTAAGAGCTATTCAACCTAGCAACTCAAGAGTAACCTATATACCAAAACAAACCCTATTAGATATGGGTCACATTTAACTATCAACCAGAGGTTGCAAACTTGAAATGGACTATCATAGTATATGCACCACGGCATTACTTAGATTGGTGCCTCTCTACCAAAGAGGAATTTGTAGTAAAATAACTATTTATTCTTTCAAGAAAATTGTAGCCTATCTTTAACAACATTTATTGTTTATGGAAATGATTAAAAAATTTATATTCAAGTGCATTAATGAATAATAGTTAAAATAAATCTCAATAATTATACTAAAAATAGATTGAATTCATTACACTATCAAGTGGTTGGTACTATTCAATACTACAGGAGTATCATGTAGTTTAACAATATTATTCAATAAATTCTAAAAACAACTACAAACTAAATTATCTAATTCCTACTTAACATAAAATAACATAAAGGAAGTGTACCTCAAGTGGGTCCCCACGAGTACACTCCAAATAGAATCAACATAAGAAACAAATTGAAACAATACTCAGTATATCTTTTGTTCTAAAGTTGTAAATGGTTTCGGGGTACATTCAAAACATGTATTTACCTTTTATAAAAAACAATACTCAGTCCATGAATTCATTACATTATATCACGTAAACACATAGATTGAACTATAGCATCACTATATGCCTAAAATAGTATAATTGGTTAAAACATATGAAGCTTTAATATACAGAGCTTTCAAAAAGTCTGAAACAATCAACCACACATGCACATTACTCCCTAGATCTAGGAAAAAATATTTGAAAATCATAAAGACAACAAAACCATAAGAAACAATCATAATGAAACTGTATAACCTTGATTGGTTAACATAATTATTAACTCCATACATGTCAACAAGAACAATAAATATATTTGTTATCAATAACAAAATGTAGCTAGAATGATTCTTCGACACATTCATCATTTGACAAATTAACATGGATACCTCGGCTTGGAAGATTGATTCAACTCTGCACCCCAAAAGGTTGTAGGACATTTACCGGTTCAAAGTCACAAGAACTGCAATAGTTCATCATGCTCAAGTGTCAAAAAACCATTTAGTATAAAAATAACCATATCCACAATATCTAATCACATTATCAACACATTTAACTCCATAATTGGTCATATAATCATGTTTAATATTATGAATTGTAGTGGATAGGTCTGAAAGCATATAAATCATAAAATTTTCAACAATATACACCTGGCTAAATAGTTAAAAGAGTCATGAAATTCATATAAAAGGCTATAAAAATATCATATCACTGGCTATGTTTTTTAATTATCAAGTTGGTATATATTGGTGTGCAGATGATTAAGTTGAGTATGGATTGAGTGTGGGTTGAATGTAAAGTAGATATGATGTAACTGTGGAAGAGAAAATGTGTATGTATCTGAGATTGACAGAGTTTTTTGTAGTGATTTATCAAGAGATCCTATATCTTTTCAATTCATCACTCTTTGTGCCTACTAGAAGATAGTGAGTTCTTTTGGCAGCTTGTATAGTCTTGTATCTTTCCCTAGGTGTGCATCTTAGCTGTGCAAGTCCTTTGTATCTTTCCCTAAGGTTGTGCACCTTATCCTGGAAGTCCATTTCATTTTTATTCATATAGTGAGTGTGGTCGTCGACATGGTTTTTCCCACATTTGGTTTACCATGTAAAAATTTGGTGTTCATGTGTTTGTGTTTTTATTTCAATATCTTTCATTGATTGTTAGTTGGATAAAAAATCGATAAATGTTTGTAACTGAAAAAGGTTTAATATTTATTTTATACTTATTCACTCCCCCCCACCTCGATCTTAAGGCATGTTCAATAATATATTATTAATAATATCTCAATTCTAGCTCTTAAGCTTAAACTTGAGATATTGCAATTTTTTTGATAAAGACGAAGCTAAGAGTTATTATCGTTCTACTTTTTTCCACCAAATTTCCAATAGAGAAAACAAATGTTCATCATGCCACCACATAATTCCAATAAAATAAGTACTTTGAATCCACATGTAATAGAATAGAAAACTTACCTACAAAAATGTGACACAAATTATACCATGGAGAAACCCTCATGGGGGAAAAACTAAACCTTCAAAAGAATCCATCATCCATGTATTATTCAATAATGAAATGCTTTGAAGCCCCAAAAATCAATAAGCACTCTATGTGAACAAGCAAGAAACCACACATCCCATGCCATGCTTCCAACCTCCCCAAATGTTAACCTAGCTTACCTCAACAACTACCCTTGTGGTTGATTTTGTAGAAACAAGCTCCCACAAAACCACCAAGTGGTATTACATAAAACATGTGCTACCTAACCCCTTGATCCTGCATTTAATATTAGATACTTCATTAATTTTCCTTCCCCAATATTAAATAATTGCATCAAAATAATATTACAATGTTACGATCCAACATCTGATGGCCCCAAGAATATTCCAAAATTATCTCCACATGTTGCATGTCCATCTAGGTGCTCCTAGGTGAAACATTACATAATAAATAAAATTTTACAATAATAAACATTACTATATAAGGTTTACAACACCTATTCATCAGCATCCTCCCACTTGTTGTATACATTTCATAAGGTTCAATATGTAGCTACAAATATTAACAAGAGAACAATCCCTCTAGCCACATGTACCATCATGAATCAAAGTGCTCCATCAAGATACCTGCAACAAAAACAAAGTGAACACCATCTTATACATGAATTCCCTCACCACCCATCATGCCACTACAACTATACGTACATAGAATTCATCCAAAGAGAAATTCGCCCAACCTATCACAAATGAATCATAAGTCTTGCATCAACTAATATCCCAAACACAAACACTTGATCCAAAGGCAACAACATGCATCAGTACCTATCAAGAACCAATATATGTACCTGAAATAGCACCCACAACACGTGCTAACACATCCAACTATCCATACCTTCAAGGTATAAAAAACATATAAGGTGAATCCCATAACACAAACATATACAACTTGTAACATGCAACCACAAGATCCAAGTGCAATACCTGCCACATACACACCTAGAAGATTCCACTGCATAGGTAATATAAAATTTTAAATGGATCCACTAATAACATCACATAGAAAGTATAACCATAAACCTATAGTATCAATGAAAATCACAATGATCCACACATGCAACTCACAAAGTTGCATACTCTTCCACAATATGTCACCATTCTCCCAAATCATAAGAACAATAAACTCATGGAATAAACCATATAATGAAGAGAGAAACCGGTAAACCAAAAACTTAAAAGTACAACTCTCACATAAATTCTCCAATTCTCTCCCATGTTCTCCACATATAACAAAAGAAATGGATGGGTTAACATCCATGCCATCTCCCACATGACAACACATGAATACAAACTAGTTAATACATAGAACCAACCAACCTCAAATCCAATGTATGTGAAATTGAACATCAAAGAAGATAAAAAATACCAAAGAGAGAAACACTAAAAATCAAAACATATAGCTTGTCCTTCTACATACACCTCTAAATTCTTACTTTTTCAAGTATGGTCTACTTTATAAAACCCCAAACAAGAAGAAATGAAAACAACCAAACTCATTTTGTTCCTTGGACCAAACCAACATATGTATCATGTAATCAATATGGATGTAAGCATCTCATAAGAAGATCAAACTATATCATTCCCAATACAAGGAAAATGCACAATAAACTATCTCCCAAACTCAATCATAATGATATCATAATAACAAATCAAATGCACAAGGAGATAATAAATGCCACACATCTTCCTGTACTGTCCTAAAAAGTAAGCACCTAAATTGTGCTCATTTTGGGACCATTTTGAGCCTACTTTAGTGTGTTTCTTATGGTAGGGCCTAATATTCTACCTAAATGCATATTCAATTTAAATATACGTCCTCCTTTAAACTCAAGGTTGGCTCTCTCTTCTATGCATTTTTTTCCATTTTCCATCCATTCACATAATTCATTTTCCACGTAGGCCCTTTACATGCATTTTTGGATTTTTGGATTTGCCTTGATTTATCGACTGATTGAGGTTCTCAAATCCCCTTCTTGGAACACAACCCTAGGCCCTAGGAAAACTTTGCTTGGACAAGGTCAACTCAAGTTGACCTTGTCCAGGACAAGGTCAAGCCAATTTAGCCTTGTCCTAAGGCTTTGCATTTTAGTGGGCTTTGGGCCTGATGCAGGGTTGTTTCTCCTAGGTCCTTAATTAGGGTCAGCCTTGCAAAATCTGAGCCTTGAAATGTGTATAAAAGGAGGCCTCTTCCTCTCATTTTCACATCATGATTTTATTGATCAAGCTATTGTGCATTCAAGATATTCAAGTGCAAGCAAATATCAATTGAAGGCATTCATCATCAAGCATTCAAGCATTCAATTCCACTCATGCATGCAAGACATTTACTTTCATAGATCTATCTATTTTTCCTATTGAAGGCCAAGCAAAGGAGTTTGACATCGAGGAAGGAGATCTACATTCATCCATAAAGTCTTCCTATTTTCTCTCTTATTCAATTCAACATTGTAGCGAATTAAAACATCTACTACATGAGGTTTTGTCTTATATGATTTCCTTTTGGTTTTTGTGTTGAGTCAAAGATATTGCGTCAATGATCTTGATCACGTACTTAGAGATAATTGCATCTACATGGTATGGTATATTCTATTGTTTAGATCTAATCTCTGCTACATGACAGATTTACTTTGATTTCATTTATTTCAATTCAAGGTTGATTCCTATATAGAGGCTTGACCAAGGAAAGCCCCTTCCCACAATATTTTTCCCATTCTTCTTGTGTGCATGAACAAATTTTTAGAGTTTCAGATTCAGATTTTGGGGGTTACAGAACTAGTGGAAGAACGTTCACATATTTTGTCAGATTCAGAGTCTCCAGGACTAAGTTGACTCTCTTGGACAAGGTCGACTTAGTTCGACATAGTCCTTTGGATCCAGAATTTTCACAGCTTGAAGCTGTAGGTGTCAGAGTGCTAGATCCATAACCATTTGTGATTCAAACAGCTCTGCAATAATCAAAACCAGATTTGAAGATCGCTCATCCTCTCCTAGCTTCAAGATGAGTTCCCCCTTTCTATTTTCCTCTTGCACTTACTTTCATAGATCAAATTTACATTTACATTTAATATGAGATTTAAATTTCATTTCCATCTCTATCATAAGGAACCACCAAAACCCCACATTGTGTGGATCATGAATTTGCACCCTTACTCTATTGGTTGTGCTAATCGGATTCACTTTGTTGGGAGTTTGGTATTCCAATGTATGTAGACTTTTGTGGTCTACCATTGATCACAATTTTCCACATCACATTTTGGTGAAACCAACATTTACATTCTAATTTTTTGTGTTAGATTATTCTTTTCTTTATCACATTCCTATTTTGAGATCTAGTTGTGTGTAAGTTAAACATGGAACTTTTTATATTGGATTGGCATGTGATAAACTATGTTGTTACATTTATCCTTAATTATATTGATCAAATGCATGAAGTGATTCATATTGTTTTGCATTTCATTATGTTTTTATTCCTTTATGGTATTGTTATGTATGACATTATCAAGATAACAAACATATCTCTCCCTTATAAGACATATTTCAAGATCTCATGTACTTTCATCATTCAAATATTAGAAAAATGTATGGAGTATGTTGATGACCCTAAAGACATGCATTTTAATTCCACTCTTATAGTTCCTACTAATCTTGATATAGTTCCTAATGATCCCATTATAAAAAGACCTGGATCTCCTCCTTCCCACCTTATTCTAAGGAGTAGCCTTGAGGAAGCTAGCATATGTAATTCCTTGGATGATATTAGAAAATTTTCCTTAGATGATTCCACTCTGAGGATATCTAATAATATGGACAATACTTCTTATTCACTTAAGGAAGATAAGGATAGTAATCAGGATTTCCCTCCAAAGAATATTACTGCCTCTTCACACTCTCAAAACCCTCACACTAAATTTTATTCACCTTTGGGATATGATCTAGGACCTAGTATTAATGAATGTGGAATTAAGATTCCTAGAGATCCTCCTACACAGTTACATTTTATAACTCAAGTTCCTACTTCACCTCAATCCTCTCAACCAAAATCTTCTTTTGATATTCTTTTTCCAAAATCCTACTTGTTGTGGAAAATATCTCCTACTTATCAATTGCATTACCTTTTAATGAACGTCTGTCATTAACCAAAAGAATCTATGGGAAGATTAAAAATCATCCTAGCCTTAAATTCCCTTATCAAAAATTTCCACAAGATCAAAAACCTATTAATGGTAAGTTTTTGTGTGCCTACCATCATACTAATGAACATTCTCTTGTGAACTGTCTAAGGTTTAAAAGATTTATTAGAGATTTCGTTGATAAAGGTCTTCTCCCTTTAACACCAGATATCATACAATTTTTTTATATCAAACCTTAGCATTTTTTTTCCTATTTGTCACTCTCCATTATGAAAACCTCTTTATGTACTAAGCTTGAGGGCATAATAATAGGAAATCCTTCTTGCTTTCTCAACCGGGGAGCAAAGGATCATCATTTCTTCATTCTTTTAGGGATCTATTTTCTCCCTTTGTTAGCAAGTTTAATTTATATAATGACATCCTTCTGGTATGCATTTGTTATGCTTGCTTGAGAGAACATATCTTTTATATATGAGAAATCATTTAGGGATATTTATGTGTCATCCCTTTCTTTTTCTCTTCTCATTCAATGTATCCAATATTCGTTGTGACTTTGCATCTTTTATAGTATGATGTTCTCTCTTTCATGAATTTGCTACCTTCATACACAGTTGCAACCTTATGCTTTAAAGTGTTTGTCTATTATAAAAGATATATCACTTAGCGAATCTATTGGATTCATATTTATATTTTATCTTTTTCTCTTTAAAAGGATCCATTATCCCATTTGTTGTTCATCTCTTTTATACAATGATATTTCCCATGTATTGACTTATTATTACCGAATCTTTCTCCTTCGCGAGATTAGTATCCTCCTTCAAATATCTTCCTTACTTGGAAGTGTATATCTTGTATAATTGGGGTTGACCACTAAGTGTAAATAAGGAGACATCCTTCCCTCTCTCATTATTTTCAAGGATTTTCTATTATTTTATGATGGTACATTCTTTTTGGCATGAGATCCTTTGTTTCACGCAAAATCCTAACATCTTTTCTTAACAACCCTTTGCATGCCTCAAAAGGGCATGTC
Source organism: Thuja plicata (assembly GCA_018584345.1). Taxonomy (NCBI): domain Eukaryota; kingdom Viridiplantae; phylum Streptophyta; class Pinopsida; order Cupressales; family Cupressaceae; genus Thuja; species Thuja plicata. The sequence goes on from MU224557.1 coordinate 735,355, forward strand.
TATAATTTAATAAGCATCCTCATCCTTTCATGTATTCCCTTGATGAATTTATTACTTTATATGTGATGTCTTTTCTAGCTTTAATATTTTTGTTTTACATTAAGAGTTTTCTCTGGCTTGCAACTTATTTTGCTTGGAATTGCATCTCTATTATGAAGTAACTATGATTAGGGGTGTATCATATATTATGTATTGCCTTCATAATTGGGTGGAAAGGTTTCTTGTATATTCTTATTTTCTCTCTTCTCTAAGGATCTACTTTTATTAGTACAGTGGCATTTGTTTATTATGGGACATTCTTTTCTTATAAAGACTTTATCGTTCTAATTCAGAATTTTCTCTTATACAAGAGGTGTGCATCCTTGATCACGACCTCTTCTTTATTTGTAAGACTATGTTCATTATAAATAATTTCCCTTAATATGTGTTTCAAAGTATGTCATCCTTCATCAAGAATCCCTTTTTCACCTATCAATGGGGGGCTAAATGGGTGCATTCTTGTTCTCCTCCCCCTCTTTGTCTTGAAGATGTTATCTTTGTTCAAGAAGCTCCTCTTGAAATTAGATTTATTTACACAAAGATATCTTCCTTTCAAGGGTCTTTTCCTGCAAATGGAATATCCTTTCATGATTATATATTTTCTTATCTCATAAGAGCGATCACTCTTAGCTAAGTTCATGGCATACATTGTTGTTTTAAGGATATCTTGTTGTTGTTGGAAGTAGGTATCCTTGATTATATTCCTTATGATGTCTCTTGTGTTTCCATCATAAGGAATGGGATATAGATATGACCTCCCTTATACATTACATTGATCCATAGACTAGTCATTTTTCACGGATTCACATGGAATTTTTCATAAAGACTAATCCTTGAACATGGATTCATAATGAAGTTCTACGACTAATCCCTAGACATAGATTCATACATAATTTCCACAAGACTAATCCATGAACATGGGTTCATACATAATTTCTAAGACTAATCCCTAGAAATGGATTTATACAGAATTTCCACAAGACTAATCCTTGAACATGGATTCATATGAAATTTCCATAAGACTGATCCCTAGATATGGATCCACATGGGGATGATGGTTTCCATAAGACTGATTCTCACAAGCTACCCTATGCACAAATTTTTCAAGGTATAATTGACTAGGATAATACAATTCTCTATACCATCGATTCTCCTTCCTCACTCTTATCTCCCCATGGATCACCTAAGCATAACACAATTTTCTAGTTTGTTGGACTCGTGGTCTCTCTTTCTCTCTTCGCTCTCATGGTTGTGCTGGAAGGTTAGTCCATGGATTTGGTATGTCTTTGGTGATTCTCTTGTTCTTCCAATGTGATCACTTGTGCTCTTGCAATAGCTTTCCAGACATGATATTAGTGGGTGGTCCCACAATAGTGTGTCCCACTTTTTGGCCAACTTTGACACTGAGATCAACATTCTGAGAAAAAACTTCACTTTCAAACACCTGTTGCCACAAAACTATTAGGAATTTGAAGATGATGTAAACTAGAGTCTTTTATATTTTTCTTTCTAGTTTCTAATTTTTTTTATTTTTTTAAATTAAAATTCATTTAAATTTATTTTTCCTTCTCCTTCGAAAAGTGGTTTGTGTGAAAAAATAGTGTTTTTAAGGAGTGACTGTCACTTGGATTAGCATGATTTTTTTTTAAAATATGATAACAATGTAATTCTTTTGAGGTTATATTTGTAACTTCAATATCTAAAGGATGCAATTGGTTTCATTCATTTTGGATCAATATTTCATACTTTATTAAGTTCTAAAGTGACAGTAACTGTAATTTAGACATAAGGTCATTGGATCGCCCTAACTTGATATATATATATATATATATATATATATATATATATATATATATATATATATATATATCAAAATTCATTTTTTATTTTTTTCATATAAAGGTAACACAAATACTCTTTTCCTACATATTTTTCATAATTTTTTTTCCTAATTTACTATTTTTACCGAAGTGTCGAAGAGAGAGGTTACTAAATGGACAGACAACCTATGTTTAATTAAACTAAAAATAGAAAGTCACAATGAACTCAATATATATTAAATCATAATCATTTTAAAGCTTTTTTTGAGTAGCATCATCTCTAATTTGGGTTTCAGAAGATTGTTTTATTTGGTCCTTTATTGAGACCTTCAAAGGGAAAAAATTTGTTGGCTTTGGAGAGGAAGGCCAAATTCAGGGGGTTTGCTCGAACACCTCTTCTAGCGAAGGGGGTTAGAGTGAACCCCCTTCTAGCGAACCCCCCATAGAAAATTTGCGCAAATTTCTTGTTTTTTGATGATTCACGGGGTTTTCTCAAATTGGGTCTAGTTCGACTAAACCCCCCATTTCATCTAGTTCACGCGAAGGGATTTTTTTCGTTCACACGAACACCCCAATTCGCTCGAAGGGGTCAAAATGAAAAAATTCATTCGTGTGATTTTTCTGCGTGCCTAAAAGTGGGACACAACTTTGTGGGATCACCCTAGTGGATGAGATATTTTTGGCTAAGGTATCCTTCACTAGTTGATTTGGAGTTTTGTTTTAGTTCTTTTGTGTCTTTTGTCTTTGCTTTTTCTTTTTTCTTTTTGCGTCTTTTTTTCATGCCCTTGAGCATGGATGTGGAGTTAAGATATTTGGTTTCGGGGCTTACTTCCTTAAATTTAGTGATGTATTATCTCTTTTCAATTCACCTATCATCATCTCTCTCTCATCATTCTTCTTTCTCTTCCTTTACCATGGGCATGTGTTTGTCTTGTACTCCCGCTAAAGTGGGGGCTAAATATACCATCCTAAAAATTAAGTACCTAATTTGTGCTCATTTTGGGACCATTTTGAGCCTACTTTTGTGTGTTTCTTATGGTAGGACCTCATATTGTACCTAAATTCATATTCAAACTCGAGGTTGGCTCTCTCTTCTATGCATATTTTCCCATTGTCTAATCCATTCACCTAGTTCATTTTCCACCTAGGCCCTTTACATACATTGTTGGATTTCTAGATTTTCCTTGATTTCCAATAGACTAGGGTTCTCAAATCCCCTTCTTAGCACACAACCCTAGGTCCCGAGCAAACTTTTCCTGGACAAGGTCGACTCAATTCAGTCTTGTCCTAGAAAAGGTCGACCTAATTTGGTCTTGTCCTAGGGATTTGCATTTTAGTGGGCTCCAAGCACGATGCAGGATTGTTTCTCCTAGGTGCTTAATTGGGGTCGGCCTTGCAAAATCTGAGCCCCAAAATGTGTATAAAAGGAGGCCTCTTCCTCTCATTTTCACATCATGATCTTATCGAGAAAGGTATTGCGCATTCAAGATATTCAAGTGTAACCAAATACCCATTGAAGGCATTCATCGTCAAGAATTTAAGCATTCAAGTCCACTTGTGCATGCGAGATATTTCCTTTCTTAGATCTTGCTATTTTCCCTACTGAAGGCTAATCAAAGGAGTTTGACATCAAGGAAGGAAGTCTACATTCATCCACCAAGTCTTCCTCTTTTCTCTGTTCTCCACTTCAACATTTTGGAGAATTACAACATATACTACATGATGTTTTATCTTGCATGATTTCCTTTTGGATTTTGTGTTGATTCAAAATTATTTTATCAATGTTCTTGATCACATACACAGAGATAATTGCATCTACATGGTATGGTATATTCCATTGTTTAGATCTAATCTCTGCTACATGACAGATTTCATTCAATTTCATTTATTTTAATTCAAGGTTGATTCCTATACAAGGGCTTGACCAAGGCAAGCCCCTTCCCACAATATTTTTCCCCTTCTTCTTGCATGTAGGAACATATTTTCAGAGTTTCAGATCTAGATTTTGGGAGTTACAAAACTAGTGGTAGGTCCTTCACACATTTTATTAGATTTAGAGTGTCAAGGACTAGGTCGACTTTCTTAAACAAGGTCAACTTTGTTTGACATAGTCCTTTAGATCTGAAAGTTTCACAGCCTGGAGCTACAGGTGTCAGAGTGTCAGATCCAAAACCATTTCTGATTCAAAAAGATCTATGATAGTCAAAACCAGATTTTAAGATCATTCCTCCTCTCCTAGCTTCAAGGTGAGTTCCCCCTTTCTATTTTCCTCTTGAACTTAGTTTCATATATCATACTTACATTTACATTTGCATATTAGATTTACATTTCATTTTCATCTTTATCATAAGGAACCACCAAAACCCCATATTGTGTGGATCACAAATTTGCACCCTTACTCTCTTAGTGTTACTAATTGAATTCACTTTGTTGGGAGTTTGGTATTCCAATGTATGTAGAACTTGGTGGTCTATCATTGATCACCATTGATCACCATTTTCCACATCACACTTTCAAACTAGATCCTCCAGAACTAGTAATCATCATAGCTCAAGATATTTATGAAAGATAAGCATAAACATAATACACTTGAAAGAAATAATGGGAAATACTTCTCAAGTAGTAAATTTCTTATTAGACAAAGAGTGGGGGATGAGAATTATCATCAAGATATCCAAATCTCCAAGGCTAATCCAAGAATACTCTCCTCTCAAGTATATAGTCAGTGAGTGCTCATCGGTCTTCCTATTGAAATCATCAATTGTCTAAACACATATATCTAATCACAGGATAATACCAACATCACCTATGTCTCCAAGTATCCATGAGCACCTTTAACCAATCAATCTATTCCAAACTCCGAATACAACACATCACCATCATGAAGTATCAATAAAATGATCAATATACTCAATAAAATGTCAAAACTCCAAACACAAAATTTGGAACATAAACATGACAACATGATCTAACCATCTCCTCCTAGGAGATAACATGCTCCACATGAACATATAAAATAACCATATCATGCCAAAACTCAAATCTAGATTCAAGAGAGCACCTGTTGGAATTATTGGAATGATGTACTGAGAGGGGAGGGGTGAATCAGTACCTCTAAAACTTTTTATGTGGTTGGCCTATTAACCTTTGTGTCATTAGATTTGTATATGCCTATCTATCTGTTCATCTTTTCTTATTTATGTGTAATCATAATATAAGTTCTTTATATGTATAAACATTCATGAAAACAAATAACACATAACACATGATATGAGATCGCAAAAAACTCCTGTTAGAAAGTAAAAACTATTGTGGGGATGTTTACCCACAAAACTTCACTATCTGCAGATAAGAAGGGAGTCGGTAAAGGCTTACAATTGATCACTTCTAATGATCTACCCTGTTAGGAGTTTTAGAGTGGAGACCTGTTAGGATCTACTTTGTTTGAAGCTTTAGCAACACCGTTAGGTGTGCACTCTGTTAAGAGATTTATCAAAGAGAAGTTAAGTCCATCTTCTACAAAAGGATTTCTATTGTGATGCACTTGTTAGAATGCAACTACAATATAAATGTTGATCTAATAGTGAATGCAATCTCTAATTATTGATAAAAGATTATGTATGGCTTACAATGTATATGTAATCACCTTGAGTGATTCAGTAATACCTTGTCTCTGCTCGTCAATAGCCTTCCTGTGTTCTTGATAACTGGTTTGATCTATTTCTGAACTTTGCATGAATTCTCTTCTTCAGCTTAGATTCTCTCCGTGGCTACTATCATTTGTCAAATTATTACAAGTCACACTTTATTACAAATGATTGAACATCTATTTATACTAGTTTCTAGCTCTATTCTTGATTCACGCTTTTCAAATTAACTCTAGATCCAAGGTTTACAACTTGACCTTGATCTTTAGTTAGATATGTTTTAGATCCATTAGGATGCTTTAAAACATTTACAATGTGCTTTCTTGACCCTCAAGTAAGTATTTAAAACAAGTAAAAACTCTATAAATAGAATTACATTGCTTTATCTGATGTATAAAGTCAGATCCACTTTTTGCGGGTTCTGTAACTGACTATCAATTCTGATGATCAGGTTGCTCTATCAGTCTGTCAATTTTATTCTCTTTCGGTGTTCCTTACTTGAACTATTTTTCGAGTATGCCTTTTATGCTCCGTCGGCGATGTTCTCAAAACTGTATCGTCGGTAATTCTTTTCATCGGTTTAACTCTTGTCAATGTTCGTCACTGAATTCTACACTTAGCATTTTCATGATAGTCTTGTTTTCTCATTGGGTATGCTTGTTGTCCCTCAGTTATGCCTATACCAATGACCTTTATCATGTTTTTCCCTTTAAGTATACTAATGGAAAAACTTAATGTCATCAATCTCCCCCTTTGACATTAGTATCAAAAACCGATATGTGCAATATACTTGATGCATTAGTATGTACACTTGTGTATACCTCTTCCTTAGTCATGAAATGACTCCCCCTATGCATATGTTGGTACGTGTAAGTTTATTTACATATCTATTCTTGTTGTACATACATTATACATATCTTTATCCTTTCCTCCTTTTTCTACTAAAGTATATTGTACATATGTATACATTCCTCCTTTTTTGATAATGAGGGCAAAGGTACTTACAACTTTTCAAATATGTGAGAGTGTGAGGCTTTGATTTCCTCCATCATTTTCTCCCATTTTTCTTTTAAATTCTCAAGTGCCATATGCTCAGGTGATATTCTCACAAGCATGTCATATATGCTTTCTACCACAGACATTTCTGGGATTTTGATTAGATTTCTTTCATCTGTAATATGTTGTTGTAGAGTGGTGAGGTTTGGCAATATGTGAGCTTGAAGCTCTGTAACCTCATTTCTGAATTGTGTCTTTGCATCCCATATTTCTTGTCTCAATCTGTTGACCTTTGTAATCTTTTCATGATGCATCTTTATTGTGTTTGCATTAGAGGTTAAACTTAGTGCACTAGCTATTAGATCTGAATCTAGTTGTGATAGCTTTTCACTATTTTCTTTAGTGAAATTTTCTAATGTGCACAATTTCTAAACTAAGGTAACAGCTTCAGCAATCATAGGTTCTAATTCACTTGCTATTTCAGATAGCTTTACCTTGTTCTCTGCCACTTCTTGGTTGATCTTTTCAACAAGTTTGTGTTGATACTTCATCTCTGTTTGTTCTTCCATTGCCTTCTCTGTATCAACATTTTGATTTGTGATGGTGTCAGTAAGAACTGCTATTTGTTCCATGACTGATATTCTATCTTTGATTTTGATATCTGGAACAAGTTGTTGTAGAATGTCCCTTGCCTGTTCAAGTGCTTGGGCTTCCCTATGTGCCTTTTTCATTTTCTCTTGAATTGCCTTTCTCTGACACATCACTCCAAACTTTTGAAGTGCTTCAGTATCTTAAGTAGATGCATCCCACTTGGTTATTTCTATTACCTCATCAAGTGTGACACCCAAGATATCTTTCTTCAATGCCTTTTTCTTTTTCTTCTTTGGCTAGGAGGAAGATTGGTGTACTTCCATTTCTAGACATTGAGATTGGATTGATTTGGTAGGTGAGGGTCGAGAAGATGAAGCATCTTGTTGTTTCTATTATTAGTCCACTAGTTGGTTTTTTGAAGACGTCTCCTCATTGGCCTTGGGTGTATCAACAGATTTATCATCTTTTTGTTTTATGCTTTCATCATGCTTGACTTCTACACTCTTTTATTTCTCTTCATCCTTTCTCAATGTTTCATCTATTTTAGTATCATCTCCTTTTTGTATTTCAGTTGATATTATTTGTTGAGTGTCAGTTGCATCTTTAATCATTGTATCTATATCCTTTTGAGTATTTGATGCATCTTTATTTTCATCATTACCCATGTCCTTGAGTATATCATCATCTTTCTTAGATGATTTCTCCTACTTGATTCAATATCAATGCAATTGATTAATATGTTCATGTTTGTCAGTGTATTGACTTATGCAGTGTTAATAGTTGAATCCTGTCCGTCGGTATTGCCCTGTGCAACATTGATATCTTCATCTTTTTGCACTTCTTCTGCAGGGTCTTTTTCTGTAATGTCATTGACAATGTTATCTAACCATGATATATCATTGATATCATCAGTTATGTTACCTTTTATTGTCAAGTCTTCTTTGGTAACTTCTTATTCTTTACTCAAGTCAATATGAATTGGACTTGGTGGATTTTGACTCTCCTCACTTTGAGTGCTATCAAGAGTAGTGTCTGGCCATACTTCATCTACAATGTCAGTATGTTTGGGGCCTATTGGATCACTCTCTTCTTTATCCAATTCCACAGATGAGTCATCTTGTATATATTTAGTGATGATTTGTTCCTTCTCCAGGCTAGCTTCTTTAGTGGGCTTTTTGAGTATCTTGCACCACTTCTTAATGCTATTTTGATCAAGATCAATTAGCTTCCCTTTGAGAAATTCATATGCTCTCATTTCTGGTGAGATCTCCTTTTGATACTTCTTCATTATCTCAGTGATTTCTTCCTTCTTTGAATCATAAGGCATAAGAGTAAAAAGTACTCTTTCTCTTATTTACTTTTCCTGATGTAGTGCAAATGTCCATCTAGCTGACAATCTCTCTGATAGTTCTTTAGGAACGTCATATTCTAAGAATTGTAGTGGAACATAATGATGTTTGCACATTTTAGAAATTATTGCTTCTTCAATCTTATTTTGATCCTCTGTATGGAATTTTAACCATTTTCTAATGTTAGGATCATAAATAGACTGTGATTCTGAAATATTCTTGCATATTTTATCAATTGTTGTAGGGACCAAAGGTTCTTTTTCCTTTTGTATTTCTATATCAGCTTCATCCATAGCTGAGTCTTCTAGATCTTCTCGATTTCTAGTCATCTTCCTCCTTTTGGTCTATTTTTCTTTTTGAGGAGATGGTTTTCTCTTATATATCCTCACTTTTCCTTTCTTTAATGGTGAATGAGTTGATTCCTTTGCAGTCTGGCTTCTTTTTCTTGAAGCGGATGTTGTTCTTGCTTTCTTGGGTGTAGGAGGAGGTGGAGAATCTGACTGTGTACCCTCTAAGTCATTCTTTTTTGCTTCTTCATTGATAGGTGACTGTCCTTCAATTTGTTCCTCCTTACCTTTTGTTTCCTCTTCACCTTCTTCAGTAACTACAAACTTCTTGGTTAAGTTTTTAACCATCTTTTCCTTCTTGTTTACAATCTTCTTGACAACAAGATCTATCTTGATCTATTATTTGGCTTCCTCATAGGTGCCAAATCTTTCTTTCTTGTTGTCAATTGGTTCATTCAATAGTGCCTTAATGTACTCATTGGCTTGTCCTGATTTGATCTCATATTCTAAATGTGAAAGCCAGGACTTCCTAGGTACTACTACTTGGATATAACTAAAATTAGTATCTACCATAAAACATATGTCCTCTTTGTGTTCTTCTATCAAACTTTCAGGTATCCTTGTTCTATCTTGCAACATTTCCTTAATACTTTTGAAATACTCATTCATTATGTCATCAAAATCTATTCCTAGTGACTCTATATGCTCACATATCTGTATGGTTACAGGTCTTCTTATGTCCCATACTATTTTACCTATGGAAGGAAAGTATTCTTCAAAGTAAAACAATATGCACATAATGAGGGAGCCAAACTTACAAGTTTTTGTTCTTGAAGATCTTATGGTGTTCATGTTCTCCTCAAGTTCATCCAACAGTATCTCTGCAAGATCCATCTTCTTTCCTTGTTTGATGATTTTGTAAGCTGTTCTCGTAGCAATGCTTGCTATGTTGTTCATTCTACTTGCCTGAAATATTTTGTATCCTACCACACATGCACCAAACTTGAGTTCTTCGTCAGTGATAGTGCTGACCTTGAGACCTCTCTTGTCTGATTTTGCACAAGTTACTTTTCCACTTCCTTCAGGGATGGGTTCTTGTGAGCTTATGGTTTGTTGGTTGTAGGATATCCAGTAACTGCATGGATAACATCCTTTGTTATTCATTTTGGCTTATTAAGCCATAAAGTATGGTTATGCATTCTGCTGAGAACTATTCGTATCCATTCTATTTTGAAAACTCTGGGAAAGTGTAATGCATTTGTGAGTCCTTTCACTTACAGATGCTTGTGCTCTTCTTTTAGGTTGCCAGCTTCATCACACAGTTCCCTGTAGGCATTATCTAGGTCTAGATCTCCCAATTCTGAGATCTTGCAATGTATATAGGACCTTACGTCCTCTACCAGTAAAACCCTAGGTGGGATTCTGGAGAATGCTCTGGAATCATCAGGTTGTGATGTGATTTATGGGTGCAGCTTGTATTTTGGTTCAACACAAGTGCCTCTGCTGATAAGATTGATCATTTTCCTTTTATCCTCTTTCAAATTTTCAACTCTTGAAGTAGATGCCATCGTGTTTAAGAAATTTAGGGTTTTTTGTAAATTAAACAGTGCGGTCAGTGAATGCAAGGTACTTACTAAATCCTGTGATTGCTCGTGAATCCTTTGAGTTGATTAGGAACCTTGTTGAGGTTGCACTTCAATTTTCTCTTCAATCACTCTGCTTGGCTCTCTTGGTTTCTCAAAAATTGCGGGTGCGAAATGATTTTAGCCGTTGAAATTTTATAACTTTTGTACCCTAGGTTGTCATTAATGCCCAAAAACTCGTCAGTATACAAAGATTGAGTTTGTCGGTTGAGGCATAAATAACATCTTTGGTGTAGGCACAAAGTGTCGAGGTTGCTAGCAGCTTTGGTGACTTCACCGATGATTGTCGGTAAAGTGGTGAAGACAACTTTCATCGGCTCAAGGATCACCGATGTCTGTCGGTATACACTTGGTGACTTGGCTTTTGTGTAATGACCGATACATTCTGATAAGTAGTGTTAACTTTTCTATGTGTGTTCACCGATGAAAGTTTGTACCCAATAACTGATGGTTTTTTTTTAATAACATTTACAAGTGACAATATAGTCCATCTTCAATAATGTTGATTTGTCTATATGGTCAATATGTAAATGGAATCGATGCATAATATAACTTTTCATAATGCAATTCCATACTTACTTGTGCATTTTAGTTGGATGTAGTGATGCCACTAGATCCATTGGATGGGGTGTCATTATTTGCATTGCTTGTTCCAGCACCTTCAGTTTTTGTGGCTTTTACCCACATCTTGTTTCTCATCTTCTTGATGTCATCAATGGTATTTCCATTGGGATAAGTACTTGTTTCTGTCAGTCAGTTTTGGCAATATTTTATCACATGTCCAACCTTATGATAATGTAAACATGTCATTCCTGGATTAAACCATCCTCTTGGTTTTCTAGTCCATTTTATCATACAGTTGGCAGATATATAACCATACCTTCCACGTGTTGTGCAATTTACCCATGTGTTATAGTCCCAAACATATGAGTTACCTACTTTTGTTGGTTTGTAGCCATTATCAGGTTCTTTTGGTGTCCATGCTTTCTTATTCTTTTTTCAGCATTCCTGATATGTATGTCCATTCATTTTGCAAGTAGGATAGTACTTGTCCATATAGGTTTCCTTCTTTGGATTTGTCACCTTGGATCTACATTCATATGCCTTGTATCCTTGCTAGTTGTGACATTTATAACAATTACCAATGAAAGTAGATTGTAATTGAGGAATACCTTTCATTTTGTTTCTGCAAACATTTGAGGTGTGGCCTAGTTTTCCACAATGATTGCATGACAAATTCTTGGTTCTTGGAGTTGTATATAAATTCTTTTGATTTGATTGATTAGATGACTCTCCATTGTCAGTGTACCCTATTCCTGTGTAGTTGTTGACTCTTCTTTGACTATCAAGGAAATTATCCATTCTTTTATTGCTATCTTCAGCTTTCTTGATCAATTCATTGTGTTGATTCTGACTTCATGCTTTAGTTTCTCATTTTATTCCCTTAGCTCACCAATGATCTGTATTCTTTCAATGAGTTCAGTATTTAATCTGTTTTCTTCTTGAATCATAAGAATAATCTGGTTGGTAATCTCATGGTGATGATCAGTAAGTCTTTGAATCTCTGATTCTTTTTCTTGTAGCTTCTCTATTATTTTCCTCCTATCACCAATAGCCAATGTTCTCTTTGATTCAGCTTTTCTTGAATCATTAATGACATCAATCATTTTTACCATCTGAGTCTCTTGACCAATTTGCAGCATCTTGATTTACTCTGTCAAATGTAGATTGACTTCTTGTATACTTGTGATCTCTCCTATTGATATGTCTAAAGCTTTGGTCGTTGATGATTCAGCATAGTTGAAGTAATCTGGGATCTCCTCTTCTTGATAATCTTTTTCATTAATCCTAGTTTCCATGATCTTTCTTTCATCAAGCAACTTTCTCATGCTTACTCTCGCCTCTTTATACTGCTCATAGTAAATCTGAATTTGCAACTGCTCATTCTCAATAGTCTTGTCTGTATGCACCCTAAAATGGTCGCCTAGACTTTGGGCCCCATTTATCATTTTATCATTTTATCAAATTTCTGAATCAATGCTTTGGAACATTTTCAATTCAAATCAATTTCCTTAATCAAATTATAATTAATTCAATTATTCAATTATTTCAATATTTCCTAAGGTTTGATCATCTTTATTTAATTAAAAGATTTAATCTCCCTTTTAATTAAATAAAATTTATCTTATTTAATTAAAAGATTTAATTTTCTTTTTAATTAAATAAAATTCATCTTATTTAATTAAAGTAAATTTCTCCCTTTTAATTAAATAAAATTTCTCTTATTTAATTAAATTCAATTCCCCCCATTTAATTAAATAAAATTCTTCTAATTTATTTAATTGAAAGAAAACCCCT
>MU224557.1:770194-796606 GCA_018584345.1 Thuja plicata
ATTTAATTAAATTAGCCATGGAAGGGTGATTGGGTTGGATTTGATCCTTTTTTATTTGAACTATACAATTGAAAAATCAATTGCATAATTTGATTAATCCATTTAGGCTTGAATTTAATTATTTGATCTTTTAATTTGATTTGAATTTTGTTCCTTTGATTTGATAAATGTCCATTTGATTTGCATTGAGATGATATTTTGAAGCATTTGGCTAAGATTTATAATTTAGAATGCTTGAGATACACCTGGTAAATTTTAGGTGTCTACAAATGCCCCTCTTTGAATTAATGTACGAAGCACATTGATTCAAAGAAAGCTTGATTGTCCTGATCGTTGAGTTGATACTGATGAGCTGATATGAAAACCTGATATGAAAATCCCGATATGAAACCCTAATATGAAACTCCCGATATGAAACCCTGATATGAAAACCTCGATATGGAACCCTGATATGAAACTATGATTGATAAAGTTTGAAGTTTTAAATCCCCAAATTTGATACGAGATATGCTACAGAATCCCATTTTGATGATATGATGATGCCCCCTCAGAAATGGAATCATCTTGATCGTAGGTAAAACTTTTTGATGGAAAAAGTGTAAAGGATAGATCAAAGATGATAGCATTTATGATAAATGATGATGTGAAAAGATGGCGAACAAAAGCCCCAGTGAGAAAAATATACAGATTAGGTTTAACTGGGTTGAAAATCTCATAAAATAGGTTAAAATAGCTTAAATAGGTTGAAAAACCCAAAATTACTATTCATTTTCACTTTTCACTATTGAGATTTTTCTCTGAGCCTCTGATGACTGATAGCGATGGTGGTCCCCATATGAGAGCATAGGTTCAAGCGAGCGCGCCGATATAAGAGACCTCCTGACTATGGGCCTCCGATGAGTGGGTCGAGCCCTCTTGGTGCATTTATTGCTTTGAAATTGTATTTATTGCATGTTTTACTGCTTTTTAGAAAAGTTTTAGCCAAATGTCACGTAGGATAGGTAAAGTGTCACGTAGGCCTATTAAAAGTCACGGCTACGCTATGAAAAGCCATGTATGCGCAATCCTTAGCCGCGTAGGAGCTAGGGCAAAATTGCTACCCAAAATAGATAATGCGCCGCCTAAAAACACCATGTTCTAAAAGTCGCGTATGATGATTTAAAAGTTGCGTAGGCTTGCAAAAGGCCACCTAAATAGTAATCCACGTGATAAAGTGTCACTTTTAAAGATTAAAAAGCCGCGTACACCCAGTTAAGTGCCGCCTACCATGAAGTTGAAAGTTTGATATAGGAAAATAGATGAACTCAATTCGATTGATCATCTAGATGACTCAATAGGTTCCAAGCTAGAAAATGTTTGTCCAGAATGTCATGTAGTGTTTAGGATGTTAGAAAAGTCATAATGATGAATGTTTGATAGGTCAATCAAATATGATTAAAAATGATTACAATTTTTTCTTGTGTCTCACCATTTAGAGGTTAAGAGCAATAAGTTGATACGCTCAAGTTAGAGAAAGGATAGATTTAATATGTTGTGATTGACTTAGAATGGTTCATCAAGAGAAAAACTAATATGATGCACTTTGTTTCAAAATGTAGGAGCATTACTGCAAGCTGTGGGTGCGAGGAGTAGCGTTGTAGATTTTTGATCTAGTAGATGAGCTGATGCCACCTGAGCGGCGTATTATTGAGACTTGTGGTCTTAATTTCCTTTTGGATCTCCCTCAGTTTCAGCTAAACTGAGGTTTATTGACAGCTATGGCAGAGTGTTGGCACTCTGACCATAATACCTTTCACTTACCTCTCGGTGAGATGACGATTACACTAGAGGATGTGTATAGACTATTGAGAATCCTGGCTCATGGAGAGTGGGTGTATTATGATGCAGTGTATGCAGATGGGTGTTTGGAGATAACACCATTGTAGATGATTGTATTACTTGGGCACAGTTTGCCTCATTCCCTACCCTACCAGCGTTATTAGGAGCTATGATAGGAGGATTATTATTGCCAGATAGGCGAGGACATGGTTTTGCGGTTGGATGGGGCCAGATTATAGAGGACTTGATTTCTCATCCATAGAGATTGGATTGGGGTTCCTGTGTGTTGGCACAGTTGTATCGTGATTTACATGAGATTGTATATCAGCGCAGTGCAACTATTTCTGCAGGTGCAATTTTTTTACAGCTATGGACATGGGAGCATATCCCTATTACTAGGCCAGTGTCAACACAGATCCGAGCTCGTGGTTATCCATATGCATTTCTATATGATGGCATGATTGTCCAGCATCGTCTAGGCAAGGTTGATTTTTGGAGACGCACGATTAATGATATTGATCAGGTGGTTTGGAGGTCATACTTGCAGTGTGAGAGATGGTGGGAGGATGACGATGAGTTACCCTACATGTTTTCACCTTTATGGATGATAGGTTGGTCATCATTGGTTATTGAGAGATTTTTCTTCGGCAGAGTATTACACTAGTTCGGCCTGATGCAGGATATGCCACAGGGTATGGCATTATATGCTAGAGTATAGGAAGAGAGGTCGATGTGGGGAGCACAGGTTGATTACCAGTGAGCTTTATTATAGATAGATCAACTTGGATATGGTGTGTGGGATATGCTACCACAGGTTGCAGACGCAGGGATGTCAGCAGAGTATTGAGAGTGGTTCATGCGACATTGTTTCATGAGATTCACTGCTCTGGCAGAGCCTATCCCGGATGTTGATGAGCTTTCTGAGGATGATGGTGATGGTGGAGATGATGGGGATGATGGTGGTAGACCACGCTAGCACAGAGTCCAGAGAGCACCCTAAGCGCCACAGGTATAGAGAGCAGCTGGGCCTCATATGAGAGGCGGACATGCGAGAGGTCGAGGTGGTGGTTTCAGACAGCCGAGGTAGAGATTAGCAGGTGCATAGGTACCATAGGGTTAGGCTCCATTTAGAGTGGACGTAGATTGGGCTAGATGTAGGCATAGACGGGTCTAGGAGGCGAGACAGGTTCCTAGGCAGATACCACAAGTTGATCCATAGGTGAGCTTAGCACAGGTGATACCGTAGGTACTCATAGCACCTCAGGCACCACAGGCTCCTCCAGCATCATAGGCACCACTGGTTTCAGATGATATAGTGTGGGATGTTTGGGGGTTACAGGCTGGGATGACCACAGTTACAGTGAGATTGGATTAGGTCACGACCATGTTGCAGCAGTTTCTGGCCACTTTGGCTCAGTTACCGACCAGTGTGATCACTAGTAAGGCACCTCCTGGTTCACAGGATAGAGCAGGTGATAGAGATCCTGATGGCACAGGTGGGTCAGGCATAGGTTTGGCCAGGGATGGATTAGGTGCCCCTACTGGGTCATGAGACAGATATGGACCCAGGATTTGTATCATATGTATTTGTTGATCAAGACTTTGATGTACCTTTGATGTACTAATTTATATTGATGTACTGACTATGCTATAGACATTATTGATGGACTTTTATCTTATGATGGGCTTTGATTTCTCCTTTGATGATGTTATGAGATTTTCTTGTATGCATGTCTATATGTTTCTATGATGCATTTAATTCTTTTGTGCAATGGATGCAAATGTCTTAGAGTAGGACATAGATAAATGGATGCAAATGATGCAATTTAACTCTATATGTTTTTTGTTTTAACAATGTATGGATTATGCAATGCAATGAATGCAATACTTAGTGCTATGATAAATGAAATGCATCTATCTTTTTGTGTTTTTTGAATGTATGCAATTTAATTTATGATATGCAGTTCTAAATGATGATATGGAAAATGATTAATGAATAATGTATCTTTTTCTTGATTTTCTCTTGACATGAATGTTTAATGAATAATGACTAATGATAATGAATGCAAAGGAAAATCTCATTGTGAATGACTTGAAACCAATTCATTTGATGAAGCATTGTCAACACTTTGTCCCCCCCCTTGAAGCTGGAAAATTGCTAGAAAGACAAGCCATTTGAGAACTAAGCATTTGAGAACGAAGCAAGTGAAAGAGCAACATGAAACTAATCTAACAAGCAAAATGCAATTAATCTAACATGCAAAATGCAACTAATTTTCCTTGAGGTTTGAGAAGCGAATGCAAAATGAGATATATTTTCATCATAGAGCGTTGTGGAATTAGGAGTCCATACAATCCTTACTGGTGCCACTGCGACCATAAGAATATGAATATGACTTTCTCGCGTGTGGTAACCCCTATCTACAAAACCAAGTACAACCCTCATTAGTTGGAAGACCAACTATGGGAGTATGAATACCAGTTTAATCAGATTCAATGTTGCAAGTGGATGTTGGTATTAAGATATGGAAAATCTAAATAACCAAGGTATCCTTTTGCGTAAACAAACAAAGGTTAACCCTTCATCCTGTATGAATGTCCTCTATGGTTCTTTGATGACCATGTCTTTAGACTAATTTACATAAGTTAAAGAATCTTCCTCAAAATAGTCACTCAAAAGCTTAAGAAAACATCATGTCTTTTATCCTTGCCAATCTAGCCGAAACATCATCGATTAGATAAAAAGAACATGACTCAAAAAAGACAATGAAAAACTCATCAAAATTCCAAGTGTTTGTGAAATGTATCAAGATTTTCAAATAAGAATTCCAGACAATCTGATCATTTAAGATGTGTCAATTTTTAATCCTGATAAAATAAGGCAATGAGATTCTAGGATCATGTTATGTGATCAAACTGTTTTGGGTTAAACAATGATAGTCATTAAAGGTTCTGTTGAGTGTTGTTTTAACACAAGCCAACTTGCTAGGATCTTGAGATTCGATTTCCTCACTTGAAAGAACAACCAAGTTATTCCCAAGGTTCTCCGGGGTCGGGTCACAACCTGCTTGGTTACTTAGTTGAAGATAAATGTGATTGTTCACAAGGAGGCCTTTGTTGGTACGTTCAAGACAGCAAACTGTAAAATATTGCTAGTTCTCTTTTTTATTTTTGGTATTTTCCGTTTTAACAAGTATGGGTATGGTAAATAATGTGCAACTTTATATTTTTTGAGATAGCGGTTTTCATAATTTTAAAACAGAATTTAATAAGATGAGGGTAACAAGAAATGCAGCGAATTATGAAATCCTAAGGACATAAACTGTTGTAAACTCTTCCTTGCGAATTGAATGTTGGAGAGATTTGGAACAACCCACGAAGCATGAATCAGACCTAGTCACAATTCACTACTCCACAGATGCAAGCGTTTGGAGAAAAGATATGTTTTACTCATATGAGATATTCAAAATATGTCAAATCATGAAGCCACCAAGATGTGCACACCCACAAGACGGATTTATCATTGAGCCCAAAGATAGCAGCCTCCACACATTCATCACAGCAAGGTAGATAAACAATAGCAAACTCTAACTAAAGGTAGCACGAATTTGAAACATAACAATACAAAGAGCTCTCTGAAAATAAAGAATTATGCAAGCATACATTCAATAAATTCACATAGATAGCAGTAATTCACACACCATGAATGAAGCACCCAATGTAGATCTTTATTGTATTGAGAATTTAGCCTTTTACATTTCTTTTTTATTACAATATATAGGATTTTGATCTACAACTCTGATTTTCGGAGTTAGGGCATCAGAGAGTTTAAACTAGAGAACAAAGGTTAAAACTAGAACTTTACTAAAGGGAAACTATTGCTAACTGATACTATATAACTTGCATGGATTCTTAAATCCATTTACAATCCATTTTCTCATTCAAAGAGGGCAAAATCTACCAAAGAAGAGAGAGAGAAAGGAGGTGAGTTCCTTTTGTGAACTGGGAGTCTTCTTCTTGATTTTGGTGGTCCTTCTTGGATTCTTCATTTGGAACTATCTCTGGCGGTGGGGACTGATAGGAAACCTTTAGTATTCCCAAAATGAACTCAAGTTGTCAATTAATCTGATCTAGATTCTAACTGGTGTTTGAAAAAAGTGACCTCACTGGAAACCCCCAGTTTTTCAGACCCTGACCTCTACCCTGAAACTTTAATGCTTTTAAAATTTCCCAGGTGCTTCTCAAAATCTGCAAACTCGGAGGTCCCAAAACTTTGGACTTGTCGTGCGCCAAAAGGCCAAAAAAATCTGAAGAGGCCAAAAGGTCTAAAGGCCAAAAAAATGTACTTGCTTTTGGGGCCAAAATGCTGAAATGTCAGAGGCTGAAAGGCCGAAAACTCTTCCTTGGTAGAATTTTAGCCAAGTGTTTGAAAATCTTGCCCCTCTACCTAGTAATTGAACCTTGGAGCTTTATCCAGTGAAGGGTGAGCTTCCTGGAGCCTCTACACTATCTCCTGGACTTCTTCAAAATTGATCTCTTTCCTTCTTATCTTAGCGACCCTTTGTTCTTGCTTCTTTCTGAAGATAGTCAATTCAGAAGTGAAGAACGTGATTTCTTCCTTGTGCTGTAACATTCTTTGTATTTCTTCTTTCGTGTAAAATAGTTGTTGCGGGGCCTCCTTGGTATTAACTCCAACCAGAATGTCCTTGAACTATTGGACCACCTCTTTGGAAGGACGCAGAGCTTGTTTGTTCTCATCTTGATAGACGTTGAGGCCTACCCCGTGAAGAAGGTATCTATATCTTCGACCCATTTTATTACCTCCTCCCACTTTTCATCTATAAGGGCCTGGTGTTTCTTGTAGGCCTTAATTATTTTGGTCATTTGTTCATTCCAAGTCTCAAATTTATCCAATTCTTCACCCTCATAGACTTTCACCAAAATTTGGAAACGTTGCTTTCAAATTATCCCCAAGTCCTGGAGAGCTGCTTGCCACTTAACCACCTCTGAATCCACACCCCATCATCTTCCACTAGGTCAATGAGTGAATTAACTTCAACCAATATGGTCTGGTATGGCCTAAATACTGATGGAATTACCTTCTCTCTGAATTGTTTGAAGTCATTTATCCAATCGGCCCTCGCCTGGATGAAAGAGGGAGTCAAACCTGCCGGTAGATCTAGTGTAGCCCTTTTATCAAGCATGGCTTGTAATGAAGCCTCTAAACAATTTGGGTCAATAGGGCCCACCATCTTTTGAATGAACCCTTTTATTGCTTCATTTTGGTCTGTTAAAGCTTTGATGGTTTCTTCATCTTTATTCATGAACCCTAGAGCGTGCTTCAGCCCTAATGTTGATAGTGTCTTGCTACCTTCTCTGGTAGGTTCACCCAAATCTACCTCCTTGAATATATATCCCTCTGACAAGCCTGTTGTCTGAGAAGTTCTTGGGGGCGGGATAGCTATCTAGGCTTTCCAATGACCTCCAATGTCTTGAGTTACATATGACATGATCCTTGCAAGTGCATTGGTTTCCACCTGGTGGAAAGCTTGTCTCAAAGATGTCATACTTGTATCCTCCCCATCCAATTCATTGGTGTAGGTTCTCTTTCAGGGTTGTATCTCCTTGGTAAACCAAGTAGGCTTGTCAGATGCAGTTATAGGTTCATATGGTGCAACCTGGAGGATTGAAGTTAGGCATTGTACCTCTGACATTATTTCTTTCTCTGATCCCTTCTCTTTCCCTTTTTCCTATTCATTCCCTCCTTTCCTTCTTTCCCCTACCGTATCTACATACATTTCCCCCTCTTCCCTCTCCTCTTCTACCTCTCCTCATTCAGTTACCATGTTTTCCCCCTCTTTGTCTGGGGCATCTTCCTCGGTAGTGTCAATTGATACTTTTGACCTTAGACCGGTTATGGCCTCCAACGTGGTCTGGAAAGGTAATGTGTCTTTAGTACTCACAGCTTCTTCAGAAACCTGAGCGGCACCTGCTGAAGGGATTGATGTTGGGGGAACAAGTGTTGGTATGATTAGAGTGGGAGATGAGGGGATGGTGGTAGTAGACGGAGGCAGAGTTGGTGTAGGATTAGGTGTTGGAGTTGGTTGGGAAGGCGGTGGAGTAGGTATATGAGGTGGTGGAGTGAAAACATAACTCCCTCCAGCTACATTATCTATTGCTAAACTTTGAGTTACCCCACTGTCTTGGGTTTTAGGTCCCAGAGCAGAATCAGAGTTTACTGGTGGAGTAGGAGCATTCACCAGAGGATTGGTGAATTGGACCGGTCGTGGAGTGAGGGCTACCTGGGGTTGTATGAGTGGTGGTCCCCTAGTGTATGTATCTTGGCCATGATCCAAAAAGCCTTCAAGTCCTTCAAAATCAGAAAGCAAAAACTCATCTAATCCTAGGGCATCCAAAGGATTATCTTGTTCTTTGGGATCCTCTTTATGCTTCTTGGTAGTCTCCTTTTCTCTTCTCTTTTGCAACCCGGTCTTCCAAACTAAGGGCTCACCTGCATCCTCTTCCTTGGGTTCTTCTTGCATAGTTTCTAACTGTGAAGATTTAGAATTCTTCTTCCTCTTATATGTTTTCTTCTCTGCAGTGGGGGGAGCTTGGCCAGAGGTAGATGGGCCTTCTCCTGATTGGGGTTGTGACGACCCCGCTGGTGGGTCAATCTGGCCTGTCATTCTAGTTTTCTTGGGCCTTGGATTTGAGCCATATTCAACTAGTCGTTCATGACCATACACGGTTCTAGGCTTCTGAGGAGGAGCTTTCTTGTACTTAGGAGACATTGATTTCTCCCCTTGCTATTTTTCTACTTTCCTTGAGGGCTCTATCAATGTTTTTACTGGGATTGGACTCATTTTGTGTGGCTTCTTGATCCAAGCTATGGTGGTCTTTATCACATGTCTTGCCTAGAAGTTTATGTCATCATTTTTGTCCTTGTCCACCTCTACGTTCATGATTGGCCAGTCGTATATCTTATCTTCGGTGTAAATGTCTTCTAAGACCTCATCTGAATCACATTCCCAAACCTTTGAGGAAATAGGAACCTTCAACACCTATTTTGCCAGGGTGAGGTTCATTCAGAAATAATCTCAGATCCTGACCTCATGATCACCTATGCAGTTTATCCAGTGATCCTCCAGATGTGGCTCATGTATGTAGAATTTGTCGATGATGTGGTTGTAAGTACCTATGGGATCAAAGCGAGCTCACACTATCTTGTAAAACTGTAAGGTACAGTCATCCCATTCAAGAGCTAGGGATTTGTAAACCTTCATGTCTTGCAATGTATATGGTCCCAAAGAGATGGGAAAGTCCCAACATTGCTTCTTCTTATGCTTTATGTGCTCGTATGTATCCATGAGCTGCCTGGCCATCTCCAATTTGATTATCGGGTCGGATGGGTACCTAGGTAGCTTCTTTGGTTGTAAGGTTGACCTGGCTATCCTGATGTATGTGAATGTCCTGAACTGGATAAAATAGGCCCCAATGGCCCTTACCTTAGCAGCAGCTTCTTCTGACATCCTTTTAGCAAAGTCACCTTCAATAGATCGGATGACTCCGAATATGAATGCATCATTGACTATCCTGTAATCCAAGGAATCCTCCAGCATGTTTTCTCCTTTTACCAGCTGCGGGTATACAAGGTGGGGCCATGCATTTGGGTCATTTAGACTTCCCCTCTTGGTGAGGCTAGGATAATCTGCCCATGCAGCTAGTAGATACACCACATAAGTGCTCATGTAAAACTTGGGGTTATGCCTCACTGCTGTCAATTGCTCATCCAAGTTGTCACTAATAATAGTGCCCCAGTTGAATCTTGCCTTCCATTCCCTGATCCTTTCTATCAGCAGGATCATCCAGTGCTCTAGTTGAGTGGATTGTGGCAACCCATACACCCGGCTTATCATTGTTATAGTTGCCTGGATGTCATCCTTCATATAGCCTCTTTGAAGGTCTATCTTGTCCAATTTGTTCTTAGGAAGCAGTTTCTTGAGGTATTATTTATTCATCATCTCGTGTGTGGCTTGCTCCCTGTTACCAAACCATTTGGTCCCCTTTTCAATGTAGAAGTCATAGAACTTGTCTATTCCTTTGTGGAGGTGGAAAACATCCTCGATGACATCTGGCCTAATGCCTAGCACCACCTGGTCCTCTGAGTTTACTACCACCCTCTTATCTGAATCGTAGTGATGAGCTAGGGTGATGATCAATTCTGAAGATGATACAGCCACTGGGTGTGCGGCTGCATTTACTACCCCAGACAGGACTAATGAGGTGCAATGATCAGATTTATTTGTTGGCTGGGAGC
The DNA here is from genome assembly GCA_018584345.1 of Thuja plicata. Taxonomy (NCBI): domain Eukaryota; kingdom Viridiplantae; phylum Streptophyta; class Pinopsida; order Cupressales; family Cupressaceae; genus Thuja; species Thuja plicata. The sequence goes on from MU224557.1 coordinate 780,330, forward strand.
ACTGAGTCAAGAATTCATTCCAATCCAAATTCCTGATGTTGGTGTCATTATCTCATTGTGCTTGTTTCCCACCTTTGAGCTAGGGGGATTCCCCTTGTATTGATACTTAATTGGGGAGGTTGTCTTTGGTTCAGTCATTCCTGCAAGAAAAGACAAATATCAGTAGCTTATAGAACTAGAAAAAAACAACTTAAACTATGAAAGAAAGAAAAAAGAGCTGAAGAAACAGCTAAGTGTAAGTTTTTTTGCACTTTTGGGCCGTTTGACGTTTCGGTCACCAAAAAATAGTTTAGAGGCCGAAACGTCCAAAAGTGCAAAAAAAGGTCCATTGGAGGAAAAGGTTCGTCGAGATTTTCGGGGTCTGAAACTAATAGGTGCTTGTTTAGGGACACCAAATTTCCAAAGATGATGAATCCTGAAAGCCCGAACGAAGGTCTCACTCTTGGCCTTTTCAGACCTTTCAGTCTTTCGAACCTTTCGGATGTCCAAAAGGCTGAAACGTCTGAAACAACACTTAGCGAGAGGTTGAAGTTCTATTTTTAGCCTTTCAAAGGCCAAAAACCTACGGCAAGGGCAGTGATCGATGAAACACAAAACCCTAAACCTAAGACAAAATGAAATAAGAAAACCCTAGGTCTGATAGGGAGGGACATCCCTGTCGACACACAAAGGCACAAAGGCCCGATGCAACAAAGAGACAAAATGCCCTAGGCTAGACAGGCACTAGGCGCACCGACGAAACCCTAGACATAGACCCAAAAACACAAACTGAGGAAGAGTGAGGAGAGCCTACCTCAAATGAACAAGCAAAGGGAGGACAACTAGGCAGCACAGAAGTGGAAGCGGTCGGCAAGGAGAAGCAAGCGAAATCACGGGCGGGAGCACAAAATAAATGCAAAGTGAGTTAGGAATGGAGGCCCTTCCTATTTATAACCTGCGGGCTGATGTCAGCGGTTTCAAAACTTTTAGACCCTGAAAGGCCGAAAATATCGAAGGAGAACCAGGCCTTCATCCTTTCGGTGTTTTCAGAGTCTGAAAACACTGAAAGGTGATGTCTTCGGCATTTCGGCCATTTTGGAATTTCGGAGGACCTAAGTCCTCCAAAAGGCCAAAAAAGGGTTCTCCCTTCCTCTGACTTGGTTTCAACAATCATCTATGGTGGTTGACTAGATCTCGAAGAGGGGCGAACAGGACAAAAGGCAGAAAAAAACCAAAAGAGGGGGGGTCCCCATGGTCAGAGGACCAAAAAAATGGGGTGTATGTTGTGGACCCACAACAAATAGCCCCAATAAAAGGAGGAATGACCAAGGCATTTCTTTATCATCAATGCTCTTCCAGAAAGTAACTTTGTAGTAGAACAAAACCAAGAGGCGGTGGAGTCGATGATTCGTTAATGACCTCCAATCTAAGGTTCTTCCGTTAGTTTCCCTGTGTGTGTTCATGTGTGTTCATTTCTTGACCTTTGGTTGTGGTAACCAAAGTGCTTGCGAGCTATACCCAACCTTTGCCAAATAAACCAGGGATTTCCGGAAAGAGCTTTGCTACCAGTTAGGCATTCATAGCCCTGACAAAGTTTTCCCCGAGTCCCAAGTATAACCTTGCTCTACTTCCAGCCAGGCGTTCATAGCCCCAGTAGAGGTTGTCATAATCACCCAAGTTCGTTATGCCTGCTAGGTGATAACTTTCTTTGTGAGAGCTCTGTCTTTTGACAAATTAGTTTGTTCCTTCTGTTTTCTTGGAGATGTATCAAGCCTTGGACGTTTAGCATGTTCCATGCATTTAGGTTCATAACCTCTTTTCTTCTTCTTCTTCTTCTTTTTTTCTCTGGTCTGAGCAACAATTAGGCAGTGTTGCCCGGACTTTTCACTCATGACCTCTTTGGGGCACTTTTATTTTGAGTGTTTCTTTTTCTTTCCTTTTGGGCTCTTCTTTCTTTTGTTATTACCTTCGCATTCAGTTCAAACTTGGGTTCTGGGATCAGTGGGTACCCGAACCTATGCACTCAGGTTGGCTACAACTAACAAATGCCCTAGAAACCAATGCCCTCAGGTGTTGTACCTTAATGTATCTTGTGATCAGGATGACCCAACTTTGAACTCCTTCTTGTCTGTCAATGATAATCATCACTACTTTGTCTTTTGGGAAGGTTCTCTTACGCTGCATGTATCCTTGGAGAAATTTGACTAAGAAATACCTTTGCTCCTCTTGCGAGACACCTTGGATTGGATCCAAAACATACTGACCCAAAAATAACAAAACAAGCCCCGACAAAAGAAAAGAACAAGCACGAGCGGAAGAAAAGGATTGACGGCAAGGACAACAAAGAAAAAAGGGAAAAAATGCAAAAGTGACTATCGTACAAGGGATGAAAGATAGTCCCGCTTAGGATCCAAAGTAATGTTTGAGAAATTTCCCATTGACTAGCAATGGGGTCAACTCTCCATCCAATGTGTTGATCCTAAAAGTGTTCTCCCCCAGGATCTCTGATATTTGGTAAGGGCCTGTCCACAGTCTTTGGAACTTGGTGTGGCTTCCTGGCTTTTCTTTTGCCTTATCCCACGTGAGGACAAGTTCAGAGATCCTGAAGGTTTTGATGGTAGCTCTCTTGTCAAACCACCTTTTGACTACAGCCTGATGCTTTGATACATGTTCCAGGGCCAAAGTGCATTTCTCCTCTAGTTTTAGGAGATTCACGAGTCTGACCTATACCTAATCTTCCTCCACTACATATCGGTCCATGAATCTCAAAATTGGGATCTTTAGGTTCATACGAAAGACTGATTGCAAGCCATAGACTAGTTGATATAGAGACGTCCCCAGGGTGTGCTTGATCCTTACGCGATCAGTCGATAAAGCATATTTTAGCTGTGTGTGCCAGTCCCTGGGGTTGTCATCCAAGAGGCGTTTGATTACTGTCGTCAGATTTTTGTTTGTAGACTCTGCTATGTCATTGCCTTATGGATAGTAATTTGAAGAGAATTTGAGGATTACCTAGTTTTTGAAGGCCCATTGTGTGAGCGAAGTTGAAGAGAAAGAGGGAGCATTATCACATACCAGATAGAATGGCATCCCAAACCTAGTTATGATGCGCTCCTCCATGAATTTGGTCATGACCTCAGTGGTACAATTCTTCAATGATTGTGCCTCCATCCAATGCGTTTCATAGTCGGTAGCTATCAAGATAAACTTATGTCCTACAGATGAAGGGGGGTTAATCACTCCAACAAAATCCAAGCCCCATTGAGCAAACAGACGTACCTCATAGACTAGTTGTAAGGGCATCGCTAGATTTCTGTCTCGAGTTGTGCTAGTTTGGCAAGTGTGGCAGGATCTCACATGCTCACTGGTATCGTTAAATATCATAGGCCAAAAATACCCTGCCCTCTGGATTTGGTGAGCAGTGGATTCCGCCGATCCATGTCCCATTCTATATTTGTCATGAAAGTCCACTAGTATTTTCTTTGCCTCCATTCTATCCAAACACCTTAAGTACAACCCTCATAATTGCGTTTGTAGAGTTGTCCATTCTTCAGCATGTAGGAGATGCTTTTGATCTTTAAAGCTCTTCTCTGGGAACTGTTCATTTCTTCAGGGCAGCGATTCTACAATAGACAATACACTATGTCTTGGTACCATACATTCATGATCACGCCTTGGTCGGTGTATGTTTGGCAGACCAGACCTTCTTCAAACTCAGATATCAGCTTTGTCAGGCCCTGGCCTCTTACCAATTTCATCAGTTGGATTTCTAGGTCAAACTCTTAGAGAATTGCCATCCATTTTCCTCTTTGTTCTCCCAGCTCATTCTGCATCAGGAGGGATTTAACTTCCGCATCTGGAACTATCCCAATGACTTTACTCCTTCAAATATAATGCCTGAATTTCTTCACTACCTTGACAAGAGAAAATGACTGTTTATCCAAGTTTGGGTATCTGAGCTCAGCATCTTTGAAAGGGCAAATCATAAAGGCGATGGGCCTTTCATCTTCGTTATTCTTCTTCTGTGTGAGAATGCCTGCGCATGAGTGTTCTGATGTGAAAGAGTAGACCTTGAAAGGGATGGTGTAGTCAGGACTAGCTAGAACTGGTGTTGTGGCAATGGCATTCTTAATCTCTTTGAAAGAATTCTTAGCTAGGAGAGCCCATTCAATCTTTTCATCTTTCTTGAGCATGTCATTCAATGGTTTCACTATTTCTGTGAAGCCACTAATGAATTTCTTGATGAAGTTGATCTTTTCGAAGAAAGATTTTAGTTCCTTGCGGCTATGAGACGATGTCAATTTCAGGATCACCTTTACCCTTTTGGGGTCAATAGATATTCCATTTTCAAAGATGATATGCCCCAAGAGCTTTTCTTCAGTTACCCCGAACACGCATTTCTTGGGGTTGAGGGAGATCCCAAATTCTCTACACCTCTGGAGGCATTTTTTGAGGTCACTTATGTGGTCAGTTCTTAGTTTTGAGTAGACTGTGAGATCATCCATGTAGATGATAATGCACCTTCCAACTAATCCTTTGAATGCTATGTCCATTTCTCTCTGGAAGGTGGCTCAAGCATTAATCAGCCTGAAAGGCATCCGCCGATAAGCGAAAGTTCTTCATTTAGTGGTAAAGGTTGTTTTTAGCCTGTCCTCTTCCTGTACCATCACCTAATTATATCTAGAGTAGCCATCCAGGAATGACATCATTTGGGATCCATTAACCTTTTTCAACACTTTGTCTAGAGATGGGAGTGGATAATTATCCTTTTGAGAGGACTTGTTGAGGTTCTGGAAGTCTATGCATAGCCTGATTTCTCCAGTCTTCTTCCTTACAGGTACTAGGTTTGCAACCCATGTAGAATGTTGAATCGGGAAGATGATCCTAGCATTGAGCAGCTTTTGGACTTCCTTTGGATTAAGGGCTCCATAGTGGGGTTCACGGGTCTTTTTCATTGTCTGAAAGGCTTAGAATCCTGCTTAAAAGGGATGTTGTGCACTATGACCGAGGTGTCATATGTCTTTAATTCTTTGTAACTCCATGCTATGACATCTTGATATTTAGTGAGAAGCTGGACCATTTTCTCCTTTTCTTCCTTGGTTCCCACCTTTTTGATGTGGACTTCTCTCGGTTCTTCTTTCGTGCCCAAGTTGTAGGTGTCACATTCTTTGCCACCAAGTGTTATGTCAGGGAGTCTTCTTATAGCAGTCTTATCACTGTCAAAGATTCTCTCTAGATCTACCATTCCTTTGGGTATGGCATTGGTCTTCAAGTTTATGACACTGTGATCATCAGGATCTTCGGGTTCAACTATCTCCTCACCAATCTCCTCCTTGTCTATGATCTGCTTCTCGAACACGTCGATGCACATGATAAACTCTAAGATATGCTAGTCATCTTGGAAGAATTGAAAGTTGGTGACATTATTCGGAATGGCCGGGGCTGCGACAAGTTCAACCAAGAATTTGTTTAGTTTTGATTTTTCCATTAGATGTAATGAGCTAGATGAAATAGCCAATGTGTCAGCAACAATATTCTTTCTTCTTGGGATGGTTTTGATGTTGAAAGCATCAAAGTCATTGATCAGATCCCATGCCCTATTTCAGTATGTTGAGTCTCTTATCATTGCAAGTATACTGACTATGGATTTGCTTGATAACCAATTGTGAGTCTCCTTCCACCGTCAAGATTTTGACTCCCTTCTTGTGAGCTAGGAGAAGTCCGCGGACCAGCGCTTCATATTCTGCAACATTGTTAGTGCAAAGAAATTGTAATCTATAAGCAGCATAGAAAGACTTACCCCTCAGATTTATCAGTTCAATCCCCGCACCTGCTCCTTGTTTGCACTTGGAACCGTCGAAGCACAGTTTCTATATCTATGGTGGTTTAGTAGGGCTGGGTTTGGTCGATATTTTCTTAGAAAAACCCTTGGTTCTTGGTTTTCAGCTTCTTTCTCTACCATTGTCAGAAGAAGTTGATTCTCCTATATTTTGAGTATGCCTAGGTTTGGGGAGTTCATTGTCTTTATCACCTTTATCTTCCAGTATTCCCTTGTAAGGGGGACATGCTCCATCATCTGAGGTACTCCAGTCACTAAGCATGTTCAGGGCAAGACTTCTACCCTTAGGATTTGACCCACTGTCTTGATCTTTAGGCGAATTGTTTGCAAGGACTAGGCTATCCATACCTGGTGTGACGTTTTTCCTGTCTTCTATCCCAAGTACATCCTCTTTTATCATCAGTGCTTCTGGTAGCTTACTTGGTCGGGCAATTTGAGCCAATACTTGTGATAGTGCTTCTTGAGAACTAGGGCATGTAAATTTAGAATGACTAGCCTGATGTAATCGGCAGTATCCAGGTAGCAATAAGATTTTGGGATCTGCATCTTGGCCTAGATGTCGCAAGCTAGTTGTTGTGCTATTGATGAAACTTTGGAAGATGTCATCATCCTTCTTCAGTTCTAGGAGACCTTGCACAGGACTATGATTCGACTCTTCGCCTTCTTGAATTTGAAACATGAAAATGTCGTCTAATCGATAAGTGCCCAAATCGATCTGAGTGAACAAGACTTCATTCGAGGAATTATAATTAGTGATCATCCTCTTCAACTCTGGCTCTGTATCTATCTTGATCTGGTTATTCAGACCCCTCCAAGGTAGCCAGAGCTGGGTGAAATCTGTAGAGAGCCATCCTCTTAAGCACTTAATCCATTCTCGACTTAGCAACATCCCATAAGTCTCAGGTATGTCTACTACGTGCACATCAATGTGCTCTTGTATCCTGGGATCTACGACTTGTTGAATGTGCACATCTTTGAGTACACCAATTACTTTGACCTCGGTCTTGTCCAACTATATGACCACCCGGTTCGTTATTTGGGGCACCATCCCTAACTTCTGGCAAATTGATAGGGGCATAACGTTGCATGAGGCTCCTAAATCAATTAGGAAATTATGTAGATTTTTTCCAAACATCCACAGGCTGAGTAGGAATGGTGGGACCTCCATCCTATCCGTGAATACTGTGAGGAATGCCTCAGATGTGTTGACACTGGACATAGGCACCTGGGTGCTGTTGGTCAAAGGGCCAGGTTTTGAATGATCCAAGGATCTTAAAAGGGCTTCCCTTTGAGATGGGCAGCCCTGCAATAGTTCAAACATAGAGATGTTCACCTTAGTTTTCTTGAGTTCATCTATTGCACTATACTTGTTGTTTGACTAAGCCGTTCCTCGGTAGCCAGCATATGTACTTGTCATAGGAGGTATGGGGGCATTTGGGCCCTTTGGAGGTACAGGATTGTTACTAGCCCGAGGATCTGGTGGAGTCGATTACTTTCCTAGAGCTATGCCGTCGATGAGGGGTTCCTTTCTACTCCGAAGGTTATATGAGTTTCGCTGATCATTTTGGAAGGCGTGCACCTCATAATATTCAAGCTCATTTTCTCTCTGGAAAGGGAACATGAATTCATCTTCTCTCGTATAAGCTTCTGAGCCTCCTTCCCTTCCATACTCATAGGAATCGAACACCATAGCATTGAATTGCCCTGGGGCCCCCTCTGGATTCTGGGTGTAGTGGTCTTGGGAGTTGTTCATATATCCATTATTGTCTTGATGCTTAGTTGGAGCCCTAACAAAATTGGCCTCTGAAGCCTCATAAGTATTGGCATCGTCTGTTGGGATGCTGCCATTATTTGGTCTAGTGTTCCATGGCTGATTTGGTCTTTGCTTCCCAAATGACTTCTCATGCGTGTCATTGTTGTTGTATGCATTAAAACCCCGGTTTGGATTTTGAGGGTATGTATTTGGACCAGCAGACGTTCGTTGGTAACCACCCTGATTTTGGGGTGGGTTTAGGTTCATTCTGGTAACTTCGCTAGTGAGTTGTGATAAGGTCTTCTTTACAACATCTAAATCAAAAGCCATGAGAGTATTAGGTTCATTTTTAGGTACAACCCTCTATTCTATGAATGTCATTTTATGAGCTTCGTAGACTGGATAAGTAATGGGTGGAGGCATGATCGTACATGGCTGTGCCAGTATAGGATTTAGCACAGGTAAGTGGTTGGCCAAGGTTTGATTGTTCGCTGCAAAGGGGTGTGGGATAGTAAGATTACTCATGATGGGTGCAGCCGCATAGCTTCCTTCTTGTGGGTCCATTTGTTGAGTGAACATGATGGCTTCATTGTACACCTTTTCAATTGTGTCTCTATCTACTGGGGGAAGCCTTCTTAGAAAGATTGAGGTAAATGGATCTAAAGCTTTTAAGTAAACTTGTATGACAGCCTCATTTGGTATAGTGTCAGGAGCTTCCAAGTTTTGTTGCATTTTCTAAAAATGATGATTAAACATAGCAATGGGCTCCTTAGGATTTTTCCTCATGGTTATGAACTGGTGATGTGTTTCCGTCAGATTGACATATAATTTGAATTGATTGAGGAATTCGATTTCAAAGTCATTCCATACCGAGATAGACCCTCGTGGAAAATTTAGGTACCAGTTGTATGCAAACTCTCCCAAAGTATATGGGAATAGATGATAGACGACGTCTTGGTGGGTGATCTCTTTACGGTTGCAAATTTCCTTGAAGGCGCAGATGTGTTCTTCCACTATCCTAGATTCGCCATATATGAATCATGTACAAAACTTCTCCAAATTTTTAGGTAACTCATGGAGCTTCCCAACAAAGTTCAAAGGTGAGCTTGTTGCGTTAGCGAAAAAGGCCATTGGACGAGGTGGCTGCAAATGTTGATTTGGAAAGTTTTGATTTTGATTGATGGCTACAGTAATAGTTGGGGCAGCAATGTATGATTGTTGTCCAAGAGGATTCTGAGGTACGGAAAGGTGATGAGAAGATTTATCCTTTGCTTTACCCTTGTCGCTGTGAGCCCTTCAGTGGTGGGTGAGTTTGAGAAACTTGCCTCTTTTCGGAAATGATCTAAGCACACGCTCGAACCTCTCTAGGGAGAAAGATCCAATATTATCCAGTTCTTAAGTCTTGAGGCCCTCCTTCTAGTGCCACTTCTGTTGAGCATTATTTTAACACAAGCCAACTTGCTAGGATCTCGAGATTTGATTTCCTCTCTTGAAAGAACAACCGAGTTATTCCCAAGGTTCTCTGGGGTCGGGTCACAACCTGCTTGGTTACTCAGTTGAAGATAAATGTGATTATTCATGAGGAGGCCTTTGCTGGTACGTTCAAGATAGAAAATTGTAAAATATTGTTAGTTCTCTTTTTTCTTTTTGGTATTTTCTGTTTTAACAAGTATGGGTATGGTAAATAACGTGCAACTTTATATTTTTTGAGATAGCGGTTTTCAGAATTTTAAAATAGAATTTAAAGAGATGAGGGTAACAAGAAATGCAGTGAATTGTGAAATCCTAAGGACATAAACTGTTGTAAACTCTTCCTTGTGAATTGAATGCTGGAGAGATTTGGAACAACCCACGAAGCATGAATCAGACCTAGCCACAATTCACTACTCCACAGATGCAAGCGTTTGGAGAAAAGATATGTTTTACTCATACGAGATATTCAAAATCTATCAAATCATGAAGCCACCAAGATGTGCGCACCCACGAGATGGATTTATCATTGAGACCAAAGATAGCATCCTCCACACATTCATCACAGCAAGGTAGATAAACAACAACAAACTCCAACTAAAGGTAGCACGAATTTGAAACACAACAATACAAAGAGCTCTCTGAAAATAAAGAATTATGCAAGCATACATTCAATAAATTCACATAGATAGTAGTAATTCACACACCATGAATGAATCACCCAATGTAGATCTTTATTGTATTAATAAGTTGGCCTTTTACATTGCTTTTTTATTACAATATATAGGATTTTGATCTACAACTCTGATTTTCGGAGTTAGGGCATCAGAGAGTTTAAACTAGAGAACAAAGGTTAAAACTAGAACTTTGTTGAAGGGAAACTATTGCTAACTGATATTATATAACTTACATGGATACTTAAATCCATTTGCTCATGCAAAGAGGGCAAAATCCACCAAAGAAGAGAGAGAGAAAGGAGGTGAGTTCATTTTGTGAACTAGGAGTCTTCTTCTTGATTCTCGTGGTCCTTCTTGGATTCTTCATCTGGAACTGTCTCTGGCAGTGGGGACTAATAGGAAACCTTTAGTCTTCCCAAAATGAACTCAAGTTGTCCATTAATTTGATCTGAAGTTTAACTGGTGTTTGAAAAAAGTGACCTCACTGGAAACCCCCAGTTTTTCGGACCCCAACCTCTACCCTGAAACTTTAATGCTTTTAAAATTTCCAAGGTGCTTCTCAAAATCTGCAAACTTGGAGGTCCCAAAACTTCAAACTTGTCGTGAATCAAAAGGCTGAAAAAATCTAAAGAGGCCGAAAGGCCGAAATCTTCGAAGGCCGAAAGGTCAAAAAAATGTACTTGCTTTTGGAGCCGAAATACCGAAATGTCAGAGGCCGAAAGGCCGAAAACTCTTCCTTGGTAGAATTTTAGCCAAGTGTTTGAAAATCTTGCCCCGTTTACCTGGTAATTGAACCTTGGAGCTTTATCCAATGAAGACCTCTGGGTGAGCTGCTTGGAGCCTCTGCACTATCTCCTGGAATTCTTCAAAATTGATCTCTTTCCTTCTTATCTTAGTGACCCTTCGTTCTTGCTTCCTTCTAAAGATAGTCAATTCTGAAGTGAAGAACGTGATTTCTTCCTCATGTTGTAACATTCTTTGTATTTCTTCTTTCATGTAAAACAGTTGTTGCAGGGCCTCCTTGGTATTAACTCCGGCCAGAATGTCCTTGAACTGTCGGACCACCTCTTCGGAAGGACACAGAGCCTATTTGTTTTAATCTTGATAGACGTTGAGGCCGACCACCGTGAAGAAGGTATCTATATCTTCGACCCATTTTATTACCTCCTCCCGCTTTTCATCTATAAGGGCCTAGTGTTTCTTGTAGGCCTTAATTATTTTGGTCATTTGTTCAGTCCAGGTCTCAAATTTGTCCAATTCTTCACCCTCATAGACTTTCACCAAAATTTGGAAACATTGCTTTTGAATTATCTCCAAGTCCTAGAGAGATGCTTGCCACTTAACCACCTCTGAATCCACACCCCTATCATCTTCCACTAGGTCAATGAGTGAATTAAATTCAACCAATATGGTCTGGTATGGCCTAAATACTGATGGAATTGCCTTCTCTCTGAATTTTTTGAAGTCATTTATCTAATCGGCGCTCGCCTGGATGAAAGAGGGAGTCAAACCTGTCGGTAGATCTAGTGTAGCCCTTTTATCAAGCATGGCTTGTAATGAAGCCTCTGAACAATTTGGTTCAATAGGGCCCACCATCTTTTGAATGAACCCTTTTAATGCTTCATTTTGGTCTGTTAAAGCTTTCATGGTTTCTTCATCTTTATTCATGAACCCTAGAGCGTGCTTCAGCCCTAATGCAACTAGTGTCTTGCTACCTTCTCTAGTAGGTTCACCCAAATCTACCTCCTTGAATGTATAGCCCTCTAACGAGCCTTTTTTCTGAGAAGTGCTCAGGGGTAGGATAGCTATCTAGGATTTCCAATGACCTCCAGTGTCTTGAGTTACATATCACATGATCCTTGCAGGTGCATTGGTTTTCGCCTGGTGGAAAGCTTGTCTCACACATGTCATACTTGTATCCTCTCCATCCAATTCATTAGTGTAGGTTCTCTTCTGGGGCTTTATCTCCTTGGTAAACCAAGTAGGTTTGTCGGATGTAGTTACAGGTTCATATGGTGCAACCTGGAGGATTGAAGTTAGGCATTGTACCTCTGACATTATTTCTTTCTCTGATCCCTTCTCTTTCCCTTTTTCCTATTCATTCCCTCCTTTCCTTCTTTCCCCTACCATATCTACATACATTTCCCCCTCTTCCCTCTCCTCTTCTACCTCTCCTCATTCAGTTACCACGTTTTCCCCCTCTTTGTCTGGGGCCTCTTCCTCGGAAGTGTGAATTGATACTTTTGACCTTAGACTGGTTATGGCCTCCAACGTGGTCTGGAAAGGTGATGTGTCTTTACTAATCATGACTTCTTCAGAAACCTGAGCGGCACCTCCTGAAGGGATTAATGTTGGGGGAACAAGTGTTGGTATGATTGGAGTGGGAGATGAGGGGATGGTGGTAGTAGACAGAGGGAGATTTGGTGTAGGAGTAGGTGTTGGAGTTGGTTTGGAAGGCAGTGGAGTAGGTATATGAGGTGGTGGAGTGAAAACATAACTCCCTCCAACTACATTATCTATTGCTAAACTTTGAGTTACCCCACTGTCTTGAGGTTTAGGTCCCAGAGCAGAATCATAGTTTACTGGTGGAGTAGGAGCATTCACCAGAGGATCGGTGAACTAGACCGGTGGTGGAGTGAGGGCTACCTGGGGTTGTATGAGTGGTGGTTCCCCAATGTATGTATCTTGGCCATGATCCAAAAATCCTTCAAGTCCTTCAAAATCAGAAAGCATAAACTCATCTAATCCTAAGGCATCCAAAGGATTATCCTGTTCTTTGGGATCCTCTTTATGTTTCTTGGTAGTCTCCTTTTCTCTCCTCTTTTGCAACCTGGTCTTTTGGACTAAGGGCTCACCTGCATCCTCTTCCTCGGTTTCTTCTTGCATAGTTTCTAATCACTAAGATTTGGAATTCTTCTTCCTCTTATATATTTTCTTCTCAGCGGTGGGGGGAGCTTGGCCAAAGGTAGATGGGCCTTCTCCTGATTGGGGTTGTGACAACCCCGCTGGTGGGTCAATCTGGACTGTCATTCTAGTTTTCTTGGGCCTTTGATTAGAGCCATATTTACTTGGTCATTCATGACCATACACAGTTCTAGGCTTCTGAGGAGGAGATTTCTTTTACTTAGGAGCCATTTATTTCTCCCCTCGCTATTTTTCTACTTTCCTTCAGGGCTCTATCAATGTTTTTACTGGGATTGGACTCATTTTGTGTGGCTTCTTGATCCAAGCTATGGTGGTCTTTATCACATGTCTTTCCTAGAAGTTTATGTCATCATTTTCATCCTTGTCCACCTCTGCGTTCATGATTGGTCGGTCGTATATCTTATTTTCAGTTTAAATGTCTTCTAAGACCTCATCTGAATCACATTCCCAAACCTTTGAGGAAATAGGAACCTTCAACACCTCTTTTTCCAGGGTGAGGTTCATTTTACAATAATCCCAGATCTTGACCTCATGATCATCTATGTATTTTATCCAGTGATCCTCCAGATGTGGCTCATGTATGTAGAATTTGCCGATGATGTGGCTGTAAGTACCTATGGGATCAAAGTGGGCTCGCACTATCTTGTAAAACTGTAAGGGACAGTCATCCCATTCAAAATCTAGGGATTTTCAAACCTTCATGTCTTGCAATGTATATGGTCCCAAAGAGATGGGAAATTCCCAACAGTGCTTCTTCTTATGCTTTATGTGCTCGTATGCATCCACAAGCTGCCTAGCCATCTCTAATGTGATTATCTGGTCGGATGGGTACCTGGGTAGCTTCTTTGGTTGTAAGGTTGACCCGGCTATCCTGATGTATGTGAATGTCCTGAACTAGATAAAATAGGCCCCAATGGCCCTTACCTTAGCAGCAGCTTCTTCTGACATCCTTTTAGCAAAGTCACCTTCAATAGATCAGATGACTCTGAATATGAATGCATCGTTGACTATCCTGTAATCCAAGGAATCCTCTGGCATGTTTTCTCCTTTTACCAGTTGTGGGTATACAAGGTGTGGCCATGCATTTGGGTCATTTAGACTTCCCCTCTTGGTGAGGCTAGGATAATCAGCCCGTGCAGCTAGTAGATACACCACATAAGTGCTCATGTAAAACTTGGGGTTATGCCTCACTACTGTCAATTGCTCGTCCAAGTTGTCACTAATAATATTGCCCCAGTTGAATCTTACCTTCCATTCCCTGATCCTTTCTATCAGCAGGATCATCTAGTTCTCTAGTTGAGTGGATTCTGGCAACCCATACACCCAGCTTATCATTGTTATAGCTTCCTGGATGTTATCCTTCATATAGCCTCTTCGGAGGTTTATCTTGTCCAATTTGTTCTTTGGAAGTGGTTGCTTGAGGTATTCTTTATTCATCATCTCGTGTATGGCTTGCTCCCTGTTACCAAACCATTTGGTCCCCTTTTCAATGTAGAAGTCATATAACTTGTATATTCCTTTGTGGAGGTGGAAAACATCCTCGATGACATCTGGCCTAATGTCCAACACCACCTGGTCCTCTGAGTTTACTACCACCCTCTTATTTGAATCTTAGTGATGAGCTAGGTTGACGATCAATTCTGAAGATGAAAGAGCCACTGGGTGTGCGGCTGCATTTACTAGCCTAGACAGGACTAATGAGGTGCAGTCATCAGATTTGTTTGCTGGTTGGGAGCACTGAGTCAGGAATTCATTCCAATCCACATTCCTGATGTTGGTGTTGGTTGTCTCACTGTGCTTTTTTCCCACCTTTGAGCTAGGGGGATTCCACTTGTATTGATACTTCTTTGGGGAGGTTGTCTTTGGTTCAGTCAATCCTACAAGAAAAGACAAATATCAGTAGCTTATATAACTGGAAAAAAACAACTTAAACTATGAAAGCAAGCAAAGAGAGCTGAATAAACAGCTAAGTGTAAGTTTTTTTGCACTTTTGGGCCTTTTGGGTTTTCGGTCACCGAAAAATAGTTCGGAGGCCGAAACATCCAAAAGTGCGAAAAAAGGTCCATTGGAGGAAAAGGTCTGTCAGGATTTTTGGGGTCCAAAATTGATAGGTGCTTGTTTAGGGATGTCGAATGTTCGAAGATGATGATGAATCCTGAAAGCCCGAATGAAGGTCTCACTCTCAACCTTTTCAGACCTTTCGATCTTTCAGACCTTTCAGATGTCTGAAAGGCTGAAATGTCCAAAACGGCACTTAATGAGAGGTTTAAGTTCTATTTTTGGCCTTTTGGAGGTCAAAAACCTACGGCAAGGGCAGCGACCGACAAAACACAAAACCCTAAACCTAAGACAAAATGAAACAAGAAAACCCTAGGTCTGACAAGGAGGGACGTCCCTATCAACACACGAAGGCACAAAGGCCCGACATGACAAAGAGACAAAATGCCCTAGGCTAGACAAGCACTAGGCGCACTGATGAAACCCTAGACATAGACCCGAAAACACAAAGTGAGGAAGAGAGAGGAGATCCTACCTCAAATGAACGAGCAAAGGGAGGACAACCAGGCAGCTTGGAAGTGGAAGCGGTCGGCGAGGAGAAGCAGGAAAAATTGCGGGTGGGAGCACAAAATAAATGCAAAGTGCGTTAGGAATGAAGGCCCTTTCTATTTATGGCCCGTGGGCTGATGTCAGCGGTTTCAGAACTTTCAGACCCTGAAAAGCCAAAAATGTCAAAGGAGAACCAAGCCTTCAGCCTTTCGGTGTTTTTGGAGTCTGAAAACACCGAAAGGTCGAGTCTTTGACCTTTCAGCCATTTCAGAATTTTGGAGGACCTAAGTCCTCTAAAAGGCCAAAAAAGGGTTCTCCCTTCCTCTGACTTGGTTTCAATAATCATCTATAGTGGCTAATTAGATCTCAAAGAGGGGCGGACAGGACAAAAGGTAGAAAAAAACAAAAAGAGGGGGGGTCCCCATGGTCAGAGGACCAAAAAAATGGGGTGTATGTTGTGGACCCACAACAGGTTCCAAAATGTCTATCCTGAATTTAAAAATCTGCTTCTGACATGTGACCGAAATGTTGCACTAGTGAATCCGGTTGGTACCAAAAATCTATGATGTGTGCCCCCAAGTGATAAATATGATTAATGTGATACTTAGGGCAAATGAACCTAGAACATGACAAAATGTGCCTCTGAGACTTTATTAGGGCAATGCACGAATGACAGATGCAATGAGGATATGGACAAGTGAGATGAGGAAACCGCAATATGTACAAATGTAACTAAGAATCACCTAAGGGACAAAAGGTGCCTGTTTCTAGGTTTTCACCTCTTGGGATTATTGCTCTTTTTCTCTTTTTTCTCTTTTTTTTCTACCAAGGTGCCTATTGCTAGGTTTTCATGAAGGCACTTTTTTCTCTTTTTCAAATGTTTTTGGCTTTTTGGAATTTCTGATTTTTTTTGGTATTTTTGATCTTTTCTCCTTTTTTTGGTATTTTTGAATTTTCTTGTGTACAAGGGTGATGCTTGACTCATCTGATACTCTTCAACTTATACTCTTTATTCTGATACTCTTTCCTCTGAATCAGGTGTGGAACCTTTTAAGATGAATGCTATTGATAGGTTCTAGCAATTTAT
>MU224557.1:826993-858835 GCA_018584345.1 Thuja plicata
GTGAGTTGAAAGGGGGGTGTAGACATATAATGACTAATAATGATGATTCTATATGATGAAATTCCATATGTGCAAACCAAATGAAAGATTCATGTATGTATGTATGTATGTATGTATGTATGTATGTGTGTGTGTGTGTGTGTGTGTGTGTATGTATTTATGTATGTATGTGTGTATGTATTTATGTATGTATTTATGTATTTATGTATGTATGTATGTATGTATGACTATGTGTATGTGAAAGATCTAAATGTATGTATGTGTGGGTGTGTGTGTATATAGACACACACATATACATAGATAAATATTCACACACACACACACTTACACACACCTATATATACACATATACATACACACATGCGTATATATGTATGTACATGTATATATATACATGTAAATATATAGGTATATGTATACATACACGCACACACATATATAAATATACATATACATATATAAACATAAATACACATACATATATGCATACACACGCACCCAAGAGTTGTCGTGTCTATGGATATGTCCAAACATGCACCAAGAAGCATAGTAACTCACAAATAGATTTTTAACAATTATTTGAGTTCAATAACATTTATAAATTTGAGTTACAACTTTCTAAACATGAAGAAATATACACTACATGAGGAAGAATTTCAACAATGATTCCAAATTTGAATATTTATACAAACCACTGACATTAGTTCCATCTGGCTTTGTTGCGGCACCTATTCCTTCAAAAAATAGTAGGGCGACCTACAACACTTTGGAATTATGTAGGTTACATGGGGTCCTACATAGACTTTTGATTCTGATGCTTATGCAGTTGGCTCTGATCTTGAGTTTGCAGCCGTTGGGACTGCACCTGAATGGAATGAAGGTAAGGTTAGGCGGGAGATTCATTGGGATTGGTTAGGGGCCCCAAGATAGGAGGGTAGGGACGATGAGTGAAGGTAGATTTATTTATCGCCTTCCTCGTAGGGGGAAAGCTAGATGGCAGGGGCTTATGTTGTCCGACCCGGTCCAGAACTATAGCTTTTAGCTCTCCCTCACATTAGGGAGCCATAGAATAGTAGGGGGCCCTCAACTCAGGTTGTCAGTTTGGCTCCCATCCCACCTCTGGTCGAGTAGATAGATTATCCTATCTCAGAACTCCCACCTCCGCCCCTACTATTCTATGGGCCCCTACTATTCGGCCCTTTCTCAAGTGCCCTTCCCTTGTTCAAAAGGAGACCTTCATAGCCCTATCCTCTTGTTCAGAAGGAGACCGAATGCCTCTCCCTTCCATTCCCCTATTGGCTTCCATGCCAGAAATACTAGAATCGAACACAACCCCTAATTTATTCTACGAGGTGGGTTCTTTCTCCTCCAACCTCCACACCATGGCGCTAGCCGCTACTCTAGTGATGGGTGAAGGTTAAGGATTCCCCTATTATTATCATTGATTGGCATTGGGAACTTAGAAGGGCCCCTCCCTTAGAATATTAGGGCTATGGTAGTTGTTCATGAAGCAGGGTGGGGAGATATTGGCAGGCAGCTAGCCCCTGCAATTCATGAAGCAGGGTGGGGAGATATTGGTGAGAAGAAGGAGGAAAGGAAGCTTAACCAGCCTTCCTTGCTTCAGATTAGGGTACCCAGCCTTCCTGGTCTCACGAGTTGGTCTGGTCTAGAGAGATGGCCTTCCTTCCATCCCAACCGAATAGTAGGGGCATGCATGCAGTTCATGTGGTTCATGCATAGGCCCTATCATTCTATAGGCTAGTTTCCCTATGATTCCCGCCCACTCAATCTATAGCCTCCCACCCATAATAATAAAGAAAGAGGGGGCCTAGCCATAGAATAGTAGAGGCCTCCCCCTACAAGTGAGATACTAATCTCTCCTTCATACTACTTATACAAATCACTGACATTGAATACAAGTGATATATTTATGCCCTCTAGAAATTCAACTTCGTAGGCATTAGATAAAAAATTCCTTAAGATCATACATGGACCTATCTTCTTCCATTTTAATTTATTACAGGCTCCTAGGTGTTTGAAAGCCTTAGGAGTTTTTTATTTTTCAAAGCATTTAGATCTTTCACATAGTCCTCTAGCTCCACTGTCTCCTTAGCATCATCTTCATGGTTTGATATATATACAAATAGTTACCTCATTGTACTTTGGTAACCTAATTACTAGATGAGTGACTACAGTACCCTAGTTTGCATTATTAGATGATCTTGTTTAATTTGTGTCCATTTCATGAAAATATACATGTAAAGGAATAGAAATTTCTACATCTAAAGATTATATACTATATATATGCCAAATAACTTGTATATACTATACAAGGAAAGGAACTGAAAGATAAAATCATCTGGGCTGTTGTGAGCATAGCCAACTTTCAAAAGAATATGCAAGAGTACAAGCATACATAAGAGGATGAACATAAATAATAAGGGCACCAAACATTGCCTGAAGTGATGAATTTTTTACTTGGGTATGAATCCAGTGTGCTCTTGCGTGATCCAGAACCTACAAAGAAAAGAGAGATGGGGGTTATATCAAGAAGATCTAACCAATGAATGGCATCCTAATATTGATCCTCATCTATAATTATGCATGTGAATAGTCAAGCCATACACTTCTGAAAGAAAAACCATGCTATAGGACATTTGCACTTAGAAGAATGTTGCTGAAAGGAAAGAAGATACCATGTTTTTCCTCATGAAATTATCATAAATGGGGAGTACCACAGTGAATATCAACAGCAAAACAAATAAAGAGATATCAAACACTTCACATAATGCCTTGAAGGTAATAGCAACAATGCCCTAGCTCTCAAAGCTCGCGGGTCATCAAGAATCCTAAATGCAAAGATGTAAACAAATGCCAGTATTAAACAGTGAGCTCACAAACAATGCATGATGCCCTAGCTTGCAGCCCGCGAGCCATCAAGACATTTTCTCATGAAATGATCATAAACGGGGAGTACCACACAGTGAATATCAACAACAAAACAAATAAAGAGAGATCAAACACTTCACACAATGTCTTGAAGGTAATAGCAACGATGCCCTAGCTCTCAAAGCTTGTGGGTCATCAAGCATTCCATATGCAAAGATGTAAATAATGCCAGTATTAAATAGTGAGCTAATAAACAATGCATGATGCCCTAGCTTGCATCCCGTGAGCCATCAATACATTTCCTCATGAAATGATCATCAACGGGGAGTACCACATAGTGAATATCAATAGCAAAACAAATAAAGAGAGATCAAACACTTCACACAATGCCTTGAAGGTAATAACAACGATGCCCTAGATCTCAAAGCTTGCAGGTCATCAAGCATTTGAAATGCAAAGATGTAAACAATGCCAGTATTAAACACTGAGCTAATAAACAATTCATGATGCCCCAACTTGCAACCCGCGATCCATCGAGACATTTCCTCATGAAATGCTCATAAACGGGGAGTACCACATAGTGAATATCAACAGCAAAACAAATAAAGAGAGATCAAACAATTCACACAATGCCTTGAAGGTAATAGCAATGATTCCCTAGCTCTCAAAGCTCGTGGGTCATCAAGCATTCGAAATGCAAATATGTAAACAATGCCAATATTAAATAGTGAGCTCATAAACAATGCATGATGCCCTAGCTTGCAGCCCGCGATCCATCAAGACATTTCCAGTATTAACAATGCCAATATTAACAATGTCAGTATTAACATTCATATTGGGCCATTAAATCAACAAATGCCTTCAAAATGAAGTTGAGTTAATGAGAATACAAAGCTTGAATGCTTACCTGATCAAGTTGTGGCTACCATATATGAAGATTCTGATCTTCCACAGTTAGGCCCTCTTCGCGCTAAATTAGAAATGAGCCTTTCTTTTTCTTTTTCTTTTTTGGTTTATAATCACGTAGGTGTCGTAATTCTGACAGTACCATCGCTATTACGACAGCATCGGGGGCACTTGGAAAAAAAATACAAAAATCACACACAAATGGTAGTGTCGTCGCAAATTGGCATTAAAATTTGACCCCAAATGTTGTAGTGTAATTTCTTCTCTTCTTGATGTTTCTTCAATATCCTTTCTTATGATTACGATTTGTTCTAATACTTATGTAATATTATCTATGAATTTGTAATCATTAATCCCAATTAGATTAGCCTTAGTAGGGGAATAGTCACATACCTCTTCCTTTATACCACCAAAGAATTTGAATTTGTCTGATTTTTAAATTGTGCTTTGCTATGTGGTATTCACGCCTTTGTGCCTATATTTTATGTATGTCATTTTTATTTAATTTTTACCTTTGCATAACTCCTTTCAATTTTTATAGCAATAATTTTTCTTAATATTTTATTTTAATCCATATATTTAATTTCAAAATAATATATGTCTCGTTAACAACTTCTAAAATAAATATATATTTATGATTAATTTTGAAAAATAAAATTTTTTTTTTTAACACTCTAATACAAGACATGACCTTTCATATTCATGCAAATGGGTTCGTTGCTAAAAATATTATGCCTTTACAAGGTCAGTTATGTTGTAATCTACCATTTTTTGTGTTCTAATTAATATGATTCATCAAATGTATGAATATATACTGACCTCCCTGAAAGATATTTTATACTGACCTAGAGCTATTAATTATAAGGTCTAACAAAATTGGTTAGATAGTATTTTTCTTCTGCAAAAGTTTTTTTCTACAAGAACAGCTTAATCATGGAAGGTTAGGACAAGGATTAGAGACCTGGATTATGGTTTTGTTCAGAATGAACTGTTTAGGGTGTTCAAGTAAGGACAAAGGCATTAATAAGGCAATTGTAAAGCCAAAGGCTAAAAATATGATAGAATTATCTTAGATATGGTATCATGTTAAAAACGGATTGTTTTTATTAATTGTAAATGAGGGAATGCCCTCGTAAGGATATGTAATGTGTAACATTATGATCTGGACCGTGGTCCCGGGCTAAACTGGAGGTTTTCTTCTCCATTCTTTCCTACCAGTGCCCACAGTGAATGGAGCCTCTGCAAAATATAATTCATAAATAAAATTTTGGCTACGGCCTTTTACCGATAAAAAAAAAAACCTTCTAAAATAAATATATATTTAACAAGTTCTATCAATTTAAGTATAAAATATAATATGATATGATAATTTATCTTATTTATAAGTGTCAAATTTAAAAAAAAATGTAAACTAAATACATAATAATTTATTTTAAGCAAAAGGCTAAAAGCCTATATATATTTACATTAATAGATATAAAAGTTTTACAAAAAATACTCACAAAAAGGCTCTTCAATAGTCAAATGAGAAGCTTAAACATATAAACTCAAAACATGCTTTATCTACAACTCCAAATTGTTGAACTGGAACCTAATGAAACTGATAAGTACCCTTGATTAACACTTACAAAAAATGCAGTAAACTGTAACCCATATGAGAAAAATGTACTAGAAACTTAGAACATTGATGACCTCATTCCTCCATTTCATCACCACTATGTATATTATTTTATCCCTTCTCATCTTGAATATCAACCTATGTATTCTCAGAAGACAATAGGTTATTTAGATTTAGAATTCACACTTTCATATGATGATGAGAGGAACTGACATTGTCAGGGACAATTATCACAGGAGCTGCATATTTCCTTGGGCGGAAGAAGCAGGGGCAGGGAGAGGCTCCTTGTGTTCATGTTCGATCAAAGCTAGCAAGGCAACGAACTTCTTGCGAATTTTCTCAGAGAAAACCCCGTAACCCACTACAGATTATCTATTTAGGGCAAGTTGTGAGTACCTAAAATTTTGCATCTCCAAAGAACTTTTAATGGCATCATAGACAGACAGATATGCACATCCATTAAGAATGAAATGGCGAGGGAATAAACCCCCAATTTGACCCTGACCACACCATAGATCATAACCTTGTACTACTATAAGCAACATATCACCTTGCAATAAAACCTCCCTAACAACTTTAGCCACTATCATTTTACGGGGGCTTCACTTAGTGAACCTGAATCATAGCATGTGCGTTCGTGGCATACTAAATAATCTCCCTATTTTCAAAAAATATTGCCCCAAACTCCATTTTTGTCACCCACCTCCAATACCCCCCACGCCTATTTTCCTATATAAACCCCCACCCCCCACCCCAAAAAAAAATTTGTCCCTTATTTAGGCAATATATTGCCCCCTTTTTTGCCCATTTTAAACCCCTAATATGAATGCATGCAATAGTGTGTTGCCCCTTCAGTAAAGACCATGTGTATCATAAGCAATTGATAGGACTGAAGCATGTCGAATGCATTTGAAAGAAAGATTGAAATAATTTGAGACAAAAAAAAAAATTACATGTCTCCCCTATGATTCGTTTGAAACATTTAATAGAATTGGTAACAATGCATTTTGAACATTTGCCCCAAATGCTCATCACTTATCTGCTCAAAAAATGGAAGCTCCCAATTATTAACAAGCAAACAAAGACAATAATTTCTTGGCAGATACTCAATTTGACAAGACAACATGCAATGCAAAGTCATGACCCTCTTCTTAATTATCCTTCTTCTTCTAAAGAGCGCGGTGAATGCATGGCCTGGAGAACTAAATCCTTTGGGAATGGATACAAGGAGCAGGAAACATGCAAACTTTGGGAAAGATATAAAGACCTTCACACATATCAAGAGGTGTGACGATGTTAAATGCGTCATAAGAGATATAGAAACCATATATGAATGCAAGCTTTCACACACTTTAAATTGTCAGCATAAGAGAAAAATATGAAAATTAAACCCCTAATATGAATGCATGTGATAGTGTATTGCCCCTTCAGTAAAGACCATGTGTATCATAAGCAATTGATAGGACTGAAACAAGTCGAATGCATTTGAAAGAAAGATTGAAATAATTTGAGACAAAAAAAATTACCTATCTCCCCTATGATTCATTTGAAATATTTAATGGAATTGGTAACAATGCATTTTGAACATTTGCCCCAAATTATCATCATTATCTGCTTGAAAAATGGAAGCTCCCAATTATTAACAAGCAAACAAGGACGATAATTTATTGGCAGATACTCCATTTGACAAGATGACATGCAATGGAAAGTCGTGACCCTCTTCTTAATTATCCTTCTTCTTCTAAAGAGTGCAGTGAATGCATGGCCTGGAGAACTAAATCCTTTGGGAATGGATACGAGGAGTAGGAAAAATGCAAACTTTGGAAAAGATATAAAGACCTTCGCACATATGAAGAGGTGTGACGATGTTAAATGTGTCATAAGAGATATGACAAGCATATATGAATGCAAGATTTCACACACTTTAAATTGCCACCATGTCAGCATAAGAGAAAAATATAAAAATTATCTTCATGCGTACTATCCCCAACCTGCAAACAAATAGAGAGAGTGTTAGAGAATAAACCCCTTGTCCATGACTCCATTAAATTTTTCCTTCCCCGAGATGAAAATTTTTGTTCACATGTGTTACAGCTACTGAATTGGGAATGGTGAGATGTCTAGGATTGTGAATGAATGATGAATGACAACAATGACTTCACTATGATAACCCCTTATAACATCATTTGCGAATTTTTTCCTTCATGAGTAATGATGACTCTATCATACTCCTTTTATTTAATTTATACAAAATGATACTCCACGATACTATGATATGAAGGTCGCTATGATATGAAGGCCGCCAAGATGACAAAAGATCATATCAAATAGAAATGATCATATTGTATTCAGATTGCTATGAGAAATTCATCTTTCCCACTTATAGGATTTCCAAGTTGACTTTGCTTGTACCCTGCCATCATTTTTGCCCAAATGGATACTCCTTTTCCAAAATCTCTACTAACATTGGATATTGATCTAATTGGACATTGACATCTGATAAAAGTACTTTCTTCCTTACTATATCCCATGTTTCCTAAACAATCAGCTAGCATGTTTCCTTCCCGATAAGTATGTAAAATTTGGAAAGACTTAAACTTATCTAATAAATCCCAAGCATTTTGAAGCACATATCTAAGTTTCTAGTTGTGAAATAATCTTTCTTTACGTGCATTAATAATTATGAGAGAATCCCCTTCTACATGAATATGAGAAATACCAATACTTTGGCAAGAGATAGACACTTACTCATCACTTAATAATGAATTTGAAAACAAAAATTCTAGAAACTAGTTGTTATTATTACATTCGGTCTACTGGAAAATTGAAGAATATGTAAACCCAATTTAAAGAAACTGGCTATTATACATAGCACAGAGTTCTCTTATAAATAAAAGAGATTAAAAAGTTATTTTATGTTAATTGGAGTAACTGCATCTGTATTCACTTTCTGTTAATGAACGAAAGTTGTATTTTGAGTTTGATGTGAAATTGAGTGTTCGGGATTATAATTACATATTTGATAAATTCTTCAGATTCTAAGCGATTTGAAGAGAGAATCTTGACTTAGAATCTTGATTGCAAATGAGTTATCATAATTTAATTAAGTTTAAAATATTAAAAAGTATTTTTATAATTAGACCCAAAAATAATAATTTTAATAAGAAAATAATACAAAGGAAAACTTTCTAAAAATTGTTTTTTTTTCATAAAGCGAGAAAACAATAATGACAATCGAGTTACTTAGATTCTGTAAAGTTATTAAATTGGTTTGGTCTCATATACAATAATATAGGCAATTTTTTGTAAGCAACCTCACATGAAAAAAAAATCTTTTTGGTCTTAATACTTCACACTTCACACAAAGGGGTTTCTTTATCATTTAGGAAGCTTATTTTGAAACATATTTAAAAAATAATACTCCTTTAGAAGTTATATAAAAAATTTACTCCAAATGCCAATACAAAACTTGCACAACAAATGTTCAAAATCAAGGAGAAGATACATAGTAATCAAGTTAACCTTGACGTCAAAATGAAACAATCACTAACTTGTAAGATAGTTGAATTATAGAGGAACTCTACTCGCAAATCAAAGAAAGTTGATCGATCATAAACTAGCAATACATTCATAACATAAATCAAACAATACATGGATTGAATTTCAAGATGGGGATCAATTTTGGAACCCCCATCATTAAAGAATGAACTCAATTTCTTCTTGTTGTTGGGTTATGTCTAGTGTTTTCTTGCAATTAATAAAAAGTGGTCAATCAAGTTGTTTAATAAAAAAATTACATAATTTTTTTAAAAAAAATAGAGCAAAAAAATTGATAAGGACATTTTTCATGAATAAGAAGTCTGCATTAATGTAGTCACAATAATAGAGTAACTATTTCTTGTGCGAAATAGGTAAAAATATAACACCCAACAAAATATAAATGAACAACAAAAGGGATAAGGAAAATATGCACAAAGCATAAGCAAATTAATCTTCATATGCATGAAGCAAATTGTTCAACCCAACAACTAAAAACATTCACTACAACATGACAATTACAAAAGTTTTATATGTAATGTGTGATAAAAAGAGTTATGGATTTGGTAAGAGAATATTTTGCATGTTTTGAGTGCTTTCAAATAGCATGCTTCTATTTTTCATTGTTCGAGGATAAAAAATCTTGAGAAAAAATATTGCAAATTGTCACTCTTTATTCTACCAATAAAATTGAGGAGAATTAATTTTTTAAATATGCTTTATTAAAATATTTGCAAGATTAATTTTTTAATAGAAAAAATATCTATAATTTATTTAAAAATAAAAATTGAAATATTTATCCTCCAAAATAAATAGTTATTATGCAATGAGGTGTCCACGGTCATAAAATGGATTGAAAAACTCGTGGAAACAAAAACATCTTTAATATAAAATGATGTCTTAAATGACATGTGAAAATTAGAATTTAATATAAGCATTAAATAGTGGAAGTGAGGCATTGACATGGTAGTGGA
Source organism: Thuja plicata (assembly GCA_018584345.1). Taxonomy (NCBI): domain Eukaryota; kingdom Viridiplantae; phylum Streptophyta; class Pinopsida; order Cupressales; family Cupressaceae; genus Thuja; species Thuja plicata. Next base: position 836,918 of record MU224557.1, read on the forward strand.
AATAATAAATTAAATCATTGTCATATATTCATTTTATCTTTCTCTTCCATCCCACTTTCATATGATAGTGGAAAGAAATAGAAATAGCTTTAATATATGTTAGGTTTGTTTAATTTTGCATGGCAAGGAATGTAGTGGAAACATCTCTAATGAGTGGGTGGATTCTATTCTTGCCAAGAGGCAACGTGGAGCTGCCACCTCTCCCTAAGTTTAGCAAATATTTCAATATGTAATGCTTGATAAAACGGGTAAAAAGAGAGTCATAGAGTGAGAGAAAAAAAATTGTAGAGAAGTTATGGATGTTTGTTTTTTTAATATGAAATTTTTGTTTGTTTTGTAACCTTCCCAATCTCCACCCAAATTATTTGGTCTATTTTAAATTTTATTTGGAGTGATAATACCCTTTTTTGTGGAAGGAAGAGGTGGCCAATTTCTTTATCATGTATTTTTTAATATCTTTTGTGTGCTTCTTTTGCAATTACATTAACTTATTTTCCCATCTCTTCTATTTGGAGCTCAACCCATTGTATACAAGTATAACATTAGAATATTTCAGTTTTAGGTCTGCATAATTTTAAAATAATTTTTTAGATTTTTACTATATATAATTTTTTATTACCTATGATTTTTTATAAGCTTTATCTTTTTGGGTAGCTTCCTCTAATAAAAAGAAATCATAAGTACATAGATAAACTCTAGCAAAGAGAGCATTACTATCCTAACATCAACCTACCCTTTATAATATATTCCTCTATGAAGAATCTTTATAGAGAAATGTCATTCCTCTTCCCATGTTCAAGATCCTCCTTGCATTTGAATTATAACATGGGGATTCTTTTGCATTTAGAATCCTAGTTAACTCCATGAAATCATCCTGTCTAACTGCTCCCTAAAAATCTCTCCATGTTACTCGCATTCTCATTCCCAAATTATTTTCTTCTAGTCCACTTTCATCTTAACCTCCTTTTCTTGCATCCATCACATAGAAATATGTTGACAGCGGTATCCTTAACTCTCCCAATTCAATCTCATAAATTGTGTTTACAACAATCGACCAATTGTTTGCGACCACCAACTCATCCCCAATTTGAAAACCCATCTCTCTGGGTTCCCGAGTCAGCACTAATGGGTAGAAGAAGGCTCTATAAATATCCCTATTGTGCATGTGATCTTCTCCTCTAAAACTTGCACTCAACATAATATTAATGGTATTTAGAACAACATCATCCCTTAATTATGAAAAACCAACAACATTGTTCATCCATTGTTTCTTCCCTATACAAACAACTTGTTCCAAAATTAAAATCCATGATATTGATTCACTCCCTGGTTACTTCCCTTCTTTATGGTGATACTCCCTCAATCTCTTTGAGGAATAAACAATCTTTCCTTTCAATCTGACCTTGTCATCCCCTAAAATGGTTCACAAGATCTTGTTGATAGTAAACACTTCCTAGTAAGGCAATCTTGAGAATCTTGCCAAGACTCGTGACTCCACTTGCCTCCTTCCAAATCCACATGATCAAATAATATGACTGCATAGGATATTCTTGAACCATGGTTTTTTTGTTGTTACCATACTTTCCTCTCTACGAAGTCAAATCCAATCCAAAAGTCTTGAAAAATTCTCTATCTTTTATGAACCTTTCCTAACCCAGATAAGACATCACATATAAATCAATTATGTCACAGGTTCTTGATGAACACACTTTGTATGATGAGAGGGGGGGGTGAATTGGCATAAAACAAAACTCCAACAACTAACTTTAGTAACAAACACAAGAAAAAATATGAAAGTAAAGAATAGAACCAGTAACACAAGAATACTGAGATTTATACGTGGAAAACCGAAACTGGGAAGAACCACAATGAGAGATTTCCCATAGAGACAATTCATAGAAGTATATACTCTGATTATAAAATATAAGGATCTCACTACTCTGGAATACCAATCAGAGGCTCACTGCCTTACAATACAAATATGAGCTCACCGCTCTAGACTTGCATATAGAGGCTCACTGCGAAAGTAGCAAGATATAGTAACAAACTTCAAGTACCAAAGAATCACTATCATATAGTACTTACAACTCTTCAAATTAGATAAACTATATTCTCCTAATAATTCATTTGATATACATAACACTTGTTCACACTAGCAACAAACTACTACTGTATTTTCTTCTTTGTCACTGTCACTAAACTCTACTTTGTTGATTGTTCAATTGGTTCACACACTTCACTTGATTTTTCTCCTTACACTTACACTTACATTTTTTGAAAGCATCAACAGTCATTAAATAGTTAATAGATAATAGATAATTGGAGATTACAACAAGGTCAGCCAAACCAAAAGATATTATAAATGAGTTCCACGTCAACCAAGGGAATAGAAAAATGAAAATAAGATCAATACCAAGAGCATCTGAATGGAGGACCCAAATGGATAAGCGATAATCATTAAATGCATAGGTCCCATATAGCATGAACCCATCCAGATAAGATAAACATTTATTATAATACCCTAACCTAAATATGATATTTCAACAATCAATAAATATAGGACCTAGATTAAAGATAAAACATGATCCATCCCAAGAGAAAGACAGACCAAGAACATGCTACACATGTCCCAGTGCCAAATCCACAATAAACAAAAAAACAACCAAAGATAAATCAAATGTGTAGAAGAAAACTGCCAAGGAATGGTTGTAACTAGACCTCCACACACTATGGAGAGATTTATACACCACATCGAAAGCTATGCCAATGCACCACATCAAAAGCCATGTCAGCATGCCACGTTAGAAGTTTCCACAACATATTTTTGGATCAAAACAACAACTAGAAATAATTACAACACAAGATGTCATAGTCTTTGGAACACCATGAACACACTCCTGGTCACTAGATAACGCCACAACCAAGACCAAAACTTGAATACATCTAAATGAGTAGCAATGCAACTTCAACCCTAATTTCCAGAAGATAAATTCTCTGGAAATAAAAACAAATACAACTATAAAAATTGCTAATTGCATTGCAACACGGTGCTACTGCAAGGAAAAAATAGATATTCGTACCAAGCAGACTTCCAGATATAAGAGTATAACACAGGAGCAGTGTAAAACACCATCTACCCATGATCACAAGATACATACCTATCTTCTACTGTTTTAAGACTATATAAGAAACATTCTTGTCTTCTATTGTTACATACCTGTCTTCCACTATTTTGAGACCATGCATGAAACATTCCTATATTCCACTATTCTGCAGTGCAATATAAAGAGTGTACTTGTCTTCCAATATACTGAAGGTTCAAGATACATACCCACATCACCAAGAATAGAAAAATTTCAGACCGCAAAACTTGAGGGAACACAAACTCAAACTCCTCTAGAACTTATGGAACACTATTTTTGACATCAATGACAACAAATAATAATCATTTATTTCTAAAATTTCCATCTATTCACCATTAGTTACTTTTACTTCCTAATTTTTTGTGATTCTTCTTCCCCAAATTTCCACAAATATCTTGATCAATCCAACTCAATCAGACAAAGAAATCATAGGTTTATCCTATCCCACACTAATATCATTCTCTATATTATTATTATCTACTAAAAGGATATTAACTAAGTCCATCCATTCTTTGAGCTTAATAAAAAAAATCACTATCATTGAGACCAACTCCTATATTCTCTAATAAGTTTGCTACTCCATTAGACTCTCTATACACATGTGAGTTCTATATATCCTTAAAAAAATGAATGATATGTTTCATCCTTTCCACTCATGGCGTAATATTTCAACTACAAACTTGGCTTTAACATATTGTATTAACACAAAACTGTGAGTCCCCTTCTACATCCAACACTTTGATACCTTTCTCCTTGCTAATCCAAAGACTACCAACAATCTTCCAACTCCACCTCATTATTTGTGGTACAAACAATTATTTTGGCTAAATGTCTAATCCATTTTGTTGAAAAGGTCAAATAACTGAGAGCGGGGGTGAATCAGTTATTCCAAAACACTTTCTAAAACTTTTATTAATCCAATATATACATAAACCATTCAAATAATTAAGATTGATATAAGCATAAAAGAACAAGAACAATCAACACCATAAAACTAGATTTAATGTGGAAACCCAAACTGGGAAAAACCACAGAGAATCTAATTCTCATGAAATGAACATTGGTTAAGGTGACACCAGTTAAGGTGATTTTTACAAGGGCTCACTGTCGGTTTTCTCACTATTGTTTGGCTCACTGTCAGTTGGGCTAACTACCCAGAAATAATAAAGGCTAACTGTCGATAAAAAAGAAGTAATACAAAATAGTTTCTTACAAATAAGATGTGAACTAAATAAATTGTATCTGCCTATACATGAAATAGTTCCAATTGATAGCACAATAATCAATGTCAGTAGGAGATCTGGTGCAAGTCTTCTACCAGCATACACCAAGTTTCTACAACATTGTATGTAAAGCCTTCTCTTGATACCATAGTAATACTTTTCTCAACTTCCTTTTGCTTACACACGACTACCAGAAATATACCTGTATGCAAAATAGCGAAATAAACTTTCTCTCTATATTTTTTTCTCATCTTCGCTCACACACACATGCTTAAGATACAAAATAATTTCTCTATTTATATATACATTCGATAAGATAACTACATATGTCGTCCAAGCCACAAAGCATGTCAACTTCAATACAAAATATATTACAATTTTATTTAACATGCTACCACTGAACCTAAATATAGGTCATACATAAGAAGTCTTCATATACCACGTTACCACACGACCTAAAGATAAGTCACCCAAGTAAGATATACACATTATATAGTACAATTACTAAAGATAGGTAAATTATGGAACCGACGAATCACCGCAACCAAGTCCATGACTTTATTAGCAAAATTTTTGAACCAACCAAAAGATGAAACTTGATAGAATCTATCCAGAAAAAAATATAACTATTATACCAAAATCAACTGATGAACTGCAAGAATGTCAAGGTAGCAGGGATACCCGAAAGAACTTTGAAACTCAGCAGTCAACAAGTACCATCCAAAACTTTATGTTTCAACGATCACTGAAACATATAAATGTACCAAAGAGATGAATTCCAAAAATAGGAACAAGTACACCTGACAACGTAACCAAAAATTGCATGTATAAAATATATTTGGCATATAACCAAACCATTAATATCTAACCGACAACCATCCAACCGAAACTGCCAACAACCAACTGACACGGATTTGTAACCGATACAAAGGCTTTGACATCAATGAAAACAATGTCAACATCTTCTCAATATGTTCAACAATCTCCCCATTTGGCATTGATGAAAAAACAACAAAACTCCAAAAAGAATAGAAACATAAAATTTCCAAAAATAACTCCCCCTGAGTTAGATATATCTTTAATTTTTTTCTTTTCCTAATTCTCTCCCTCCTTTTTCTACAATGGAAAAGGGCCACGTACCAGAACTCAAAAAATCAAAGAAGGACAACATTCCTAACAGTAAACACTTTCTTATACCTTTCTTTAATGATTGGAAGCTTCCTCTTCCACTCAACCACAACAACACCCATCCGAGCACACAGACTGTCATGCTTCACAAGTATGTCAAAAGATAAAATCCAGTATGGAGACTGAAATTACCACTCATAATATTCTGCATCATCAAGGATACCAAAAACAAGCTCTAACCAGACTTCAACCTAGTCCTGCACCAACTAATTAGTTTTCACCAGATCTTCTCTCTGTTTCTGTAACTGCAACATCTCACCCTGAAGCTGACCAACTTTTATTCTCAATTTTCCTCCTTCAACCATGAATTCATCATACGTTTTTCCTAACTCATTCAATTTAGCCTCAATTATTCCTCTAAAATTGTCAACAACAGTAGGCCACCGAAGACAATACCTATAAATATCTAAAATTTCTTTTATGCAATCCTTTGTTTCACTGATCATCCTAGATAGTTTTTGTTTAGCATTGATACACTTCTTCTCAATATACTCTCTGATATTGCAGCAATCTTCCTTCAACAACCTTTACGAAATCAACCGGTAGAACACCTAATACATCAGAAACAACAATCTTCTTGCTAATCAAGTGATCAGCCAATATATCCTAAATCTTTGTTTTGGTCATCGAAGAGTAATCAGACCATAAAACAACAATTTTGTCAAACTAAGATTGAACCACATCAGAATCCATAGAGCCAAATTCTAATGGAGAAACTGCATCTTTTTCAACCTCTTCTTCTTCCTTCTCCTCTGATTCCTTCTCATCCTCATATTTTTTCTTCATCCTTTGAAATAGTAACAATCTTCTTTCCTTTATCACTAATATTTCTCCTCTTAGGTTCCAGAAGGGAACCATGAAAAACAATATCCAAATTCTTTTGACTAGAGAAGGAACCCTCCTCAACCTGACTCACAGGAAAAATACCAGAAACAACCAAACCAGAGCAAATATTCATATGTAGTGATCTAAAATATAACTTACAAGCATTTTCTTTGTTTTCTATAAACCCTAGATATCTGTAAATTTGTTTACCGACAGGGATGTTGAACCTCCACACTGTATTTTATCTACTTGGTACAAACCTCAAGAAATAAAACACAAACCACATGACCAAGGAACCAAACCGAAATCTATAACCATCTTCTACTGTCGTCTTGACATTCTCAATAAAACTATCCAACAATAGTTTACAAAGATCAAACTAAACACCTTCCCTAACCATTTTATGTGCAATATAAATTGCTACTGCCGAAGTAGCACCATCATGATTTTGTAAGAGATGTGATAGGTAACATACCTCGCCATCGGATCTTCAAGGGTGTTTAGCAAGAGTGCGCACTAATCATAGTTGATACCAATCAAATCCTTCACTTACTTATAATTTTTTCGTCTTCTTTCCTAGAAGGTCTCACTTACTGCACAACCCCTTGATATCCTTAATTACTTCTTTTGTTACAACATAGGGTTTATCCAAAACTAGGTTTCTATCCTAAAACTAACTCAGCAAAAATAGGATAAATTCCTTGTCATCGAACCAGGGAAATTCTCGCTAAATATCCAATCCAAAGTTATGATCTCTCTGCAAATCTTCTGTTGATAGACCAACTTCCATCTGTCTAATTCTGCCATGATCAAATTCTTCCAATTTTGCCTTCTTCATCATCCTTGACACAACTACACCAGCATCACAAATAACCAACTGAGATTCCATCATCGCACTTGAATAATTTCTAAAACTCTACAAACTCTGCTAAAAACTCTGATTTATTTTCTTACAATAATGAAAAATGATTTCAAAAATTTATTTTTATAACCATGATCCTTCATAATTACAATTCTTGTTGAAAATTAATTATCGCTCAACCCATTCATACACATCACATCAATAATCTGAAACAGATATAATCATTGGTTAACCATCAACATACCAGAGACAAGCTAGTGACAAACAATATCTCTATAGACTAAGGGAAGTGAGTGATTTCACATTATAATACTCCCCTTGAGCCAAAGAATTTGACTTAGTTACTAGAAGAGATAGTACCGAGATCTGATACCACAAAGCTCTCTTCACCAACATCTTTCTTTCCATATCATAACTATCTTCTAAGATTCACTTGATACTTCAACATTATTATCATTTACTGACTTTAGCAGAGCATCAACTGATTTGCATGCATTAGTATAATGATCGATCTGATCACATTTGAAACAATTGGCATTCCTCTGTCCTAATCTTACTGACTAAACTCTATATTTGCACTAATTAGCCTTGAGACCATAATTGTGACATACAACAATTCCCATGAAAAATATTGTTCATTCCACTTTTCTTAATTGGATTAGAAACTTGACTTCTGCATTGATTTGATTTATGACCAAACTTATGACAACTAAAGTATTGAACCTTATGTTCCTCCCTCATCTTACAATCAACAACCTTATGACTAAAGTTCTTGCATATGAAATAATAACCGTTAAAAGATAAGTACGTTTGAGCATTCAGTTGCCTGACTGGAGGCCTTCTTGTAGATGCATTTGGATTCTTGACCTTGCTTTCTACCTCAGACTTTTCCTTAGCTTCAACTTCCTTCTCTTTGTCTTTATTCTTTAGATCTGAATACTCATAGGTGAAACCTAATCCTTCCTCATCCTTGTGACTCTTCTATAGGTCTAAACATTGATCCAAAATAGTATTTCTCTCACAAACCTTCACTTCAGATCTTAGCTTCCTTAATTCCTGATCCAACCTTTCATTTTAATCTGACTTCTTCTAGATGATGTCCTTGAGATTCTCTTCAACTTTCTTCCATTATTCTATACTCTGATTAAAAGTATTCTTCATATCTCCTTCGGTCTTCTTCCAATCTACCAATTTTTGTTTGAACTCTTCTTTGATAAATTCCTTAGTGTTTTTCTTGTCACTTAGCTGCTTTTCAGGATTTGCCACCTTTTCTTTTGACTCCTTCAATTCTTGGCTTACTTCCTTGTGCCTTGCTTTGAATTTATGGATCTAATTCCTCAGTTTTGAGATACATGCATTCACTTCCTTTAGGTTTTATTTTAATTCCTCGTTATTTGATTCAATGCACTCAATGTCGCTCATCATGATCTACCAATCCTTATCAGAATAGTAATCTCCTTTTATTTCTTTAAACATCCTAGATCTCCCTCAAGAGGTTAAGCTCTATTTGCAAGGGACCAAGCTCTAATACCAATTATTGAACAAGATGAATAACTGAGAGGGGGGTGAATCAATTACTCCAAAAGAGTTTCTAAAACTTGTACTGATCCAATATATACATAAACCATTCAAATAATTAAGATTGGTATAAGAATGAAAGAACAAGAACAATCAACACTAGATAGAACATGGAAACCCAAACTGGGAAAAACCAAGGAGAAACTAATTCTCATGAAATGAACACTAGTTAAAGTGATTATTACAAGGGCTCACTATCGGTTTTCTCACTATTGTTTGGTTCATTGCCAGTTGGGCTAACTACCTAGAAATAAGAAAGGTTAATCACAAAAACAAAAGATGTAATACAAAATAGTATCTTGCAAATAAGATGTGAAACAAGAAATTGCATCTGCCTATGCATGAAATAGCTCCAAATGATAGAATAGTAGTCACCATCAACAACAGATCTAGTACAAATCTTCTGCTAGCATATACCGAGTTTATGCAACACTGTATGTAAAGCCTTCTCTTGATACCATAGTAATACTTTTCTCAACTTCCTTCTACTTACACATTGTTGGTTGAAATATACCAAAACATACTCTCTCTCTCTCTCTCTCTCTCTCTCTCTCTCTCTCTCTCTCTCACACACACACACACACACACACACACACACACTTTCATTGGATAAAAATGATTTCTATGTTTATATATACATCTGATAAGATAACTACATATGTCGGTCAAGCCACAAAACATGTTGACTTCAATACAAAATATAATACAATTTTATTTAACACGCTACCACTAAACCTAAATATAGGTCATACATAAAAAGTCCTCATACCATGTTACCACTAGACCTAAAGATAAGTCACCCTTAATAGATGCATGTTACATAGCACAATTATCGAATATAGGTAAATTCTGGAACCGACGGATCACCACAACCAAGTCTATGACTTGATCAACAAAATTTTTGAACCAACTGATAGATGAAACTTGATAGAATATATCCAGAAAAAAAATATAATTTTTATACCAAAATCATATGGTGGACTACAAGAATGCCCAGGTAGCATGGATACCTAGAAAAACTCTGAAACTCAGGAGTCAACAAGTACCATCCAAAACTTCATGCTTCAACGATCACCATAACATACTGATGTACCAAAGAGATGAATTCCAAAAATAGGAACAAGCACACCTGACAACATAACCAAAAATGGCACGTACAAAATCTATTTTGTATATAACCAAACCATTGATATCTAACTTTCAGCCTACATGCATCCAATCAAAACTGGCAACAACCAACCGACACAAATATGCAACCGGTACAAAGGTTTTTAATTCAATGACAACAATGCCAACATCTTCTCAATATGTTCAACACATTTCCCCCTGAAATTTTTTATTAAACTACACGTCATCTTTTGCTACTCCATCTACATTAAGTACACATCTTCCTTCCTAAGAAGCTTCCCAATGGCTATTTCACTTAGCCTTTTATTTTTTTGTTATTTTAATAGATGGATCTACCAAACCTTTCCCTTTTTTATATCATTATCCCAAGTAGAAAAGTATTTAATTTTCTTATTTCTCATTCTTGAACTGACCAGTTCACATACTTCTTCAATCTTAGATTTGATCTTGTCCACCTCCATAAATTGGTCGTAAAAAATCCTCTCAATCCTCTCCTTCTAAAACTGCCAAACTACCATCGAAGGAATAACTAACCAAATGTCTCCCCACGTTGAATATTTAGCCCAATTTGTCCAACTCAATAAAAAATCAAGAGAGTAGGTTGTCTTTCTATTTTCCAATTCAATGAAGAAGTCACCCAATCCCAACATTTTGATGCTAATAGATAATTTAAAAGGAAATGGTCTACATTTTCACCATCTCCAAAACATAACATACACACACTTGGACCTTCAATACTCACCACCCCAAATCTATCTCTAGTCAATATTCTACCATGAAGTGTAGTCCATAAAAAACATTATCTCTAGGCAAAACACAACGAATCCAACAAATTTTAGGTGGTCATTCAACATTTATTTTCCTTGCTTGAAGAGCATATTCCAAGTGCGTGGAGTATTCACCTGACTTTGCAATGCAACACGCAATATTATCCTCTTTAGATGATAGCATTATCTTCCTCTATCGAAAAATATCCAACACTATAGCTTTGCCTTCTTCCAAAATAACCAATTTTTTAAATAATTGCCTATTCAATGAATCACCTCCTCCCTCTACTGATTTAATCACATACTTTTATACGTAATCCCCCATATTTAAAGAACCATTATAAATCCACTCAAGAGAATTTAGCAAGATTACAAGTGTTTTTTCTCCATTCCATGAAGCCCACCAAAATTTAGCATTTCCACCATTCCCAATCTTCTAGCTGAGATGATCCACAGTTAAATCTCTTCTTTCCCAAATAAATCTCCATACACTAGATCCTCCCCTACTATTGGAAACAATTAAAATATGGTTTGGTTCTTTAGAATCAAGATATTTATTTTGCATTATCTGGCACCGTAACTTTTATGGGTTCCTGTACATCTTCCAGACAAGTTTAGCCCCAAGAGCCACCTTCTACTATCCCATCCTTTAAAGACTTTCCCCTCCTTCATTATTTGTTAAACATGTTGTTTCCCACCTTATAATAATAATGTATATATCATCTTTTTCACCTTCCCAAAGAAATTTTTCATTGTACTATCCAACCCTAGAATTATTTTATTGGAAATTATAAAACAAGACATTATAAAAATCAGTACTGCTACCAGCACCGTCTTAACAAATCAAATTCTCCCTATTAACTTGTTTTTTTCTAAAGCTTTCTCATTAATTCCTCCCATAGACTCGGATTTCCCATCCTAACAAACAAAAGGGTGCCCAAGTATTTGGTCAACAAGAAGTGAACTTATAGAAAAGACTAAGATCTTGTTAATATTTCTCTACATCAAAATTTTTAGGGTTAAAAAAGAAAACAAATTAGATTTCTCATTATTCATTACCTGTCCTGAAGCAATAAAATAGGATTCTAATGAAGCTCTTATTGTTTCAAATTCATGTATATTTGCTTCTCCAAAAAGCATTGCATCATCTATGAATTAGGAATGAGAAATCAGTTCCATGTTTTGAGCTACTTTGACAACTTTCCAAATCCCACCGTTTCTCAACCTACAAATCATATTTCGTAGAGTTTCCTCCATAATCACAAACAAAGATGGGGATATTTGATCTCCTTGTCTCAAATTATTTAACAACTCAAAGAAATCACACATTGATCTATTGATAATGATAAAGAAATAAGGAGAGGAAATACAAAATTGGATAATTTCAATCCACTACAGACAAAATCCAAATCTGCGTAAAAATTTCAAAACTAAATCTCATTAAACTCTATCATAGGCTTTACTTACATCAAGTTTGATACACATACCTTATGATTTATCTGCTTTCATGGATTGAATTATTTATTCCACTAAAATGATGCTATCAGAAATGTCTCTTCTAAGTGTTAAATTACTTTTCTCCTTTGCAATAAATATCTCCAACAATACTTTCAATTTGTTAGCAAGGGCCTTTGAAATAATTTTATATATTGTATTACAAAGGGATATGGGTTTATAATATGCTAGTGACAAACATTTTTTTGTCTTTGGGATCAACACAATTGCAGTATTCTTTATATCAGAAACAATTTTTCTCTTCTTCCCAAAACCTTCTGCTACCTCCCAAACTTAATTCCCCAAAAAACTCTAACACTCTTAGTAAAATCGGGCAAGCACTCCATCAAGCCTAGGTGTCTTCTCTGGATGTGATGTAAAGGCAATTGATTTGATTTCCTCCTTTGTAAAACTTGTAGAAATCATTGAGTTATCCTCATGAGAGATTATATTGTGAATGGTTGAGAGAATTGAGAGGTCCATATCACTGTTCACTGCTACTCTATCTACCAAAAAGTATTGAAAGAAATTCACCACTACTTGCTCTATATCTTGGGGTTCCTTTCATATTTTCCCATCCAGTAAAAATATCTCATCAATCCTATCTTCACCTCTTCTTGCTTCTATTGATCCGTAAAAATATTTAGTGTTTTTATCCCCCATTGTTAGTCATTCCACCTAAGCTTTATCTTTCCAAAATCATTCTTCTCTTGGGATTAATTTTACCAATATTTGTTTTATATATTTCTCTTTTTTAAAATCATCTAAAAAATACCATATTTCATATCTTTTTCATTGACAAACCAATTCATGAAGCTTAACCTATTGAGATAATTTTAAAAACATTTTTGTGGAACTTTCTCTATGAATTCACTAAAATCTGACATCACGCTAGTTACTTTTTTCACCCCCCAACTTTTCTCTCTCAAGTTCAATAATGCATTGAAATCTCTACCTAAAATAAGTTTACTATGTTCCACATTTTTAATCTCCATTAATATTGTATCCCACAATTTTAATTTATCCTTTGTATTTACTACTCCATAAATATTAAATAGAGGAAAAAACTCCTTATTTATCTGACAACTAATTAGACACAACATCCATTATCTCCATCGGTCTCTACTTACACTTGAAATTTTTTAGGGTTACACATAATTCCAATTCCACCAACACTTCATCAGGCATCCATGAGCGATCCTTTCTATATTCTATAAATATCTTCCCTTATCCAAATAGATCTCCGTTTCTTGAAATACAACAATATCCATAACCACTTTTTCCAGATAGCACTTGACTAAGCGCCTTTTGTTAAGGGATGAAACTCCACTAGGACATTCTATATTAAACCCCCAATTTCCATCCAAGGGAGGGCACCCCTTCCTTGGATTTATTCAAAAAAATATCATGCTAATAAAACCATACTCTGCTACCTTGTCCTCTCTTTTTTGGCAATTCAATTTACTTCCCCTACCTATTTTTACCATCCCCAATAAACAAGTAATTGATTGACTAATACTTCCCGAATCTACTATATCCAATTAATATCCAAATGTTTCCTCTCCATTAGAATTGCATACCTCTTCCAGATTACCAATCTCCTCTTCAAAATTCCTCTGACTACCACTGTCCACAACCTTCCTTTGCCATATTTTTGTATCATCTTAAAATGGAATCACTTCCATCTTGGTAGGTTTAGCACCCTCATTTAGTGCATTTACATGTTAGATTTTCATTTAGGATGATATGTACTTGGTAATTCTTCATTTCTAGGTGAAATTAGGGTTAGGATCCTGCAGATTCTCCTTGATTTCCTTCTTTGTGGCTCTATTTTCTAGGTAGGACCTATGTATTGGTCCTCCTAGCCTTCATCACATTTATTATAGGCCCTTGTGCCCTTTTCCAGTACTTTGTTCTATTTTCCCATCATCCTAGGTCTCTGGCCGACCTAGAAACTTCACTGGCACTCTAAGTTGACTTGCCTGAAACCTCAGGTCAGGGTCGAGGTCGACCCTGACCTAGGTCAGGGTCAAGGTTGACCTTGACCTTTGTCAGGTTTTGGTTCCCGCTTTCAAGTTTGGATCATAGCGGGGCCCTAAATTCAAAATTGGCCCCCAGATTCGAATGTGGAAGCGTTTTTATCCAAAATTTAATTAATGAATTTCCTCCTTAGTTGGCTATTATGATTGGATGAAAATTTGAGGTGAAATTTGAATTAGGGTCCCTCACATTGCCCTAGGAGGCTTACCTTGAAATATCTATATAAGCACTCTCTTTTGCCTTCATTTGACATATGATGATGATGATGAAATGATGACGCAAGAATGCAAGAGGATGATATAGGAGGAAAAGCTATGATGATGCCTTGATGAAAGCAAGCATTTTGTGGACACATTATTATGGACATTAATTGGAGAAAGAAAGAGTTCTTCAATCCTTCCTTCTTCTTTGATCTACTATTTTTAACATTCAAGCATTCAAAAGATACAATCATGGGGTAGGAACTACAGATTGTGAGTTTGCTAGGAGTAATTTAGCCTTGGGGGCTTGATATGCTTTCTTTATCATATTCAAATCTTAGGTCAGGGTCGAGGTCGACCCTGACCTAGGTCAGGGTTGAGGTTGATCTTGACCTAGGTCAGGGTCAAGGTTGACCTTGACCTTTGTCAGGTTTTGGTTCCCGCTTTCAAGTTTGGATCATGGCGGGGCCCTAAATTCAAAATTGGCCCCCGGATCTGAATGTGGAAGGGTTTTTATCCAAAATTTAATTAATGAATTTCCTCCTTAGTTGGCTATTGTGATTGGATGACAATTTGAGGTGAAATTTGAATTAGGGTCCCTCACATTGCCCTGGGAGGCTTACCTTGAAATCTCTATATAAGCACTCTCTTTTGCCTTCATTTGACATATGATGATGATGATGATGAAATGATGATGCAATAATGCAAGAGGATGATATAGGAGGAAAAGATATGATGATACCTTAATGAAAGCAAGAATTTTGTGGACAAGTTATTATGGACATTCATTGGAGCAAGAAAGAGTTCTTCAATCCTTCCTTCTTCTTTGATCTACTATTTTTAACATTCAAGCATTCAAAAGATACAATCATGGGGTAGGAACTTCAGATTGTGAGTTTGGTAGGAGTAATTTAGCCTTGGGGGCTTGATATGCTTTCTTTATCATATTCAAATCTATACATTTCTCTCTCATTCTAATTCATGGTAGGGTTTTGATCTAGAGGATTAGATCATGGCATTGCACATTCAAAGCTCTTCCTACGAGAAACACACACATATTATATTACATTAGGCTATTCGTGGAGGTGGAAATCACCAAAACGGGGGTTTGAATAAGGAAAAACCCTATATAGCCAACCCAAAACACCATTTTTAGATATCTACAGTCGTTGTTTTGGGAGTTGCAGAGCATATTTGGATACCCTTTTCAGCAAACTTTTGGGATCCATGAATAGAATTTCCGTCGGAGTAGTGTAGGTCAAGGTCGACATAAATGGGCATAATTGTGCCCTTGTATTTAGGTCAAGGTCGAACTGGTTCAGAAAAGAAAAATATTTATGGGTTTTCTCCATCTCTATGTTTTCATTCCAGATCCAATTGCAGAATTTCCAGAAACTCGATACAGACACCAGAAAATAGGTATTTCCAGATCTGCTATGTTATGAGGTATGTATTTCATCTGATTTCATTATTCTTTGCAAACATTTGCATATTTATATTCCTTATCATTAGAATTTCATGTATGTGGTTAATAGAGGCATAGGGTCTCTTTTATGTGGAAACCCCCATTGTTCTAAACCCTATCCATATTTCCCACCATACATTTTGGTGAACCCGTTTACGACAACTCTTTCTTTTTGGTGTTAGATTTGCATTTTATGTTAGATCTTACATGGATATAAAAGTAGATTTATTTTATGCTCTTGCATTTACATTTCAAAAATAAAAATAAAAAATAAAAAATTTATTTAAAAATACAAAAATATTTACATTGTTCATGCTTATAGTGCTACTTTGTGTTCAACATGTATGATTTTTGTTTGAATACTTTGATGAGGCTTTTATTGCAAAATAGGATAGATCCCCTAATGAGATACATGGAAGTGAGGATAAAATTGTTCGAATAAGATCTCCATTGATCCTATTCCTATTTCACCCTCCTCTACAACCTCTTTAATTAACCCTTACTATAGGGTGTGTGCATGATTACCTTCATGTTCTACTATTTGCAACATTGATGCACCTAGAATGTTATATCCTAAACCTTTGTTGACGGTAAAATGATGTCTTTGAATAACAATTAAGGGTAAACCTAGAGATCCTTTAGATTTATTTGATAACATGAATTCTATTTCACATGCTTATCGCACACAGAATAACCCTTAGCCTATTATTCTAGTTTCTTTACCTCCTTCTCAACCTATGCTTCCTCAGATACCTAGGTTTCCATCTTCCTTTAAGGAGTATGACTTAGTTGAACAATTACTTTCTACTCCCGCTAAGATATCTTTATGGGAATTGCTTCAAACTTCCCCGACATATCATGAGGCATTGCAAAAGGCTTTATCTACCCTTCCTGCTTCACCTCCTAACCAAGAGAATATTAATTCCTTTTTGGAGTGCATGCATACTATGCCTTTTGTATCTCCTATTGTGTTTACCGATGATGATTTACCTTCTGTTGAGGTGCAAAATCAATATGATGCTCTTATGGTTGTTGTTTCTATTAATCATAGTATCATTCGTAGAACATTAATTGACAATATATCTGGGCTTAATGTTTGTAGCATGGATATGCTTAAGGAAATTAAGGTTGATCTTACAATTATTCAACCTGATAATGTCTGTATTCATGGATTTGATAATATTGCAAAGAGGGGGCATTATTATGCTACTTGTTAAGGTTGGTCTGGTTATTCTAAATACACCTATTCATCTTATGACTGGACCTCTCAATCATAACCTTCTTTTAGATAGACCTTGGCTACATACTGTGCATGTAGTTCATCCTACTCTTTATCACAAGGTTAGGTTTATTTATAACAATTTGATGTATATGCTACATGCGGATGATGCGTCGAATCCTTGCTTAAATATAGAATATGCTAAAGTTTCTGAAACTCTCCAACCAAGTAAAGAACCTGAAAGGCCACCTAAGATTAAACAAACTGAAGGTCCATCTTCTTCTTTGATTAGGGATGATTGGGGAACATTGGAATTTAATCCTTCTTTTATTGGAGAATATAAAGTTTCTAATTTGGAATTCATGAAACAACAAAGTGGGTTTGAAAAACAAGTTTTTACTCCTTCCCCACTTTCAGTGGAATTAAAAAGTAACTTTTTTGCTATCTCAATTGAAGAAACAATTGAAATAATAAAACCTAATTGTTATGACATTGTGACATATGTGGCTCCTTTGACTCAATCTGATATGGTTGATAGTTATGGTTCTGGTTATCATCTGCTCAAGAAATTAGGATTCAATGGGAAAGGATGTGGTAAATACGAAAAAGGTATACAAGTACCTTTGGACAACAAAATTTATGATTATACATATGGATTGGGGTTCAATCCTTACAAACAACCATCGAATTTTCCTCTCAATATTAATCATATATGTGGTGGACATTTGAAGTTGGTTAACCCGCTTCTCCTCGACATGGATCAAAAACCTATCTTGGATGTTTTTCCCAAAGATGAAGCCTTAGCAGATTATTGAGGAGCTTATGAGGATCTACCTATGTTTCATCATAAAAGATGGAATCCCTATTGTCTAAATACAAAAGCTTATTTTGGAGAACATGATGAACAAGATATTTCTTCTTTACTAATGGATTCTCTGATACAAAGTAATTTGCTAATAACTGAGACTATTGAGGTTCAAGTGGATGCAAATGACTCTGAGAAGATAAAAATTGGGAAGTGTTTGAATCAAGATGAGTGTGATCAGTTGGTTTCCCTTTTACTTGAATTTAAGGATATTTTTTCTTGGACATATTCGGATATGTCGGGTATAGATCCTAAGATTGTTACTCACAATATTGTTCTCAAACCAAATGCTAAACCCGTGAAGCATAAAATCTAAAAGATGAATCCAGGAATTGCCTTATTAGTTAAGGCTGAAATTGAAAAATTATTGGATGATGGATTCATGCGCTCTATTGATTACTTAGATTGGATTTCAAACATTGTGGCCATTTTAAAAGGAGAAAATAAGATAAGAATGTGTAATGACTTCCGAGATTTAAATAAGGCATCCTTAAAAGATGATTTCTCGTTACCTATTATTGATATGATTGTGGATTCAACAATGGGTCGTGCTCTATTATCTTTCATGGATGGCTTTTCGGGCTATAATCAAATCTTTATTCCTACTGAAGATCAACTTAAGACCGCATTTATAACACCTTGGGGAATATTTTGTTGGGTCATGATGCCTTTTGGATTAAGAAATATGGGAGCAACTTATCAACGAGCCGTGACTTTGATTTTTCATGATTACATTCATAAGATTCTTGAGGATTATGTGGATGATATCTTGGCAAAATCTATACAAAGAGGAGGTCATGTTAGTATTTTATGACAAATATTTGAAAGGCTTAGAAGTTACAATATGAGATTGAATCCTAAGAAGTGTTCCTTTGGAGTTGATTCCGATATATTATTTGGGTTTATAATCTCTAAGTGAGACATAGACGTAGATACTAAAAATATTGATGCTATTGTTAATATTCCTCCTCCTAAGAACATTTCTCAATTACAAAGTTTACAAGGAAAAATTCAAGCTATTCGTCGCTTTGTTTCCAATTTAGCTGATAGAACTATTCCTTTTACTTCCTTGCTTAGAAATTATACCAATTTCTCTTGGAATGAGGAATGTAAACAATCCTTTGAGCAATTTAAGGAGTATCTCACCAATCCTCCTATTTTGCAACATGCTCAATTTGATAAACCCTTTTATCTGTATACTTCAGCCACTCAGAATGCGGTGAGTGCGTTGTTGGCTCAGCATGATAGTGAAGGTAAGGAAAGACATGTGTACTAAATTAGTCAGACTTTATTCGATTACGAAAAAAGATATACAGATTTGGAAAAATAATGCTCAACTCTATTTTATGCTTGTCAAAAACTCAAGCATTATCTATTAAATGTTGAAGTCAATGTGATTGTTAAATTTGATCCTTTGAAACATTTTTTCTCAAAGACTAATCTCTCTGGTCGTCTTGCAAAGTGGGTGATGTTAATTAAAAAATTTGATCTTAATTTCATTTCTCAAAATTCAATTAAAGGACAAGCTTTAACAGATTATTTGGCTGAAGCTCCTTGTCCTCATTCTGATACATGCTTTACTTCAATAGAATTCCCCAATGAAAACATTCTAGCTATTAAACAAGATGATGTTTGGGAATTATATTTTGACGGATCTAGATGTAAGACAGATTCTGGCGTTGGCGTTGTCTTGATCCCTCCTACAAAAAAACTGATCCCTATGTCATATAAATTGACTTTTCCTTGTACTAAATTTATTGTGGAGTATGAAGCTCTTATAGCTGGCTTACGCGCAGCTTCATCCCTTAACATTAAAAACTTGGAAATTTATGGAGATTCACAATTGATTGTGGAACAAATTAAAGGAGGTTATCAAACTAAGAATGATAAACTGACATAATATAGAGATTTGGCTCTTGATGTTCTTTCACAATTCTCTTCTTATACGATTCAAACTTTACCTAGGAAAGACAATCGACATGCAGACACCATAGCAAGAGCAAATTCTTTGGTTTGTCTTAAGAATAATTCTGAAGACTTTCAATTTACTATACATGCTCTTAAAAACCCTACAATTTCCAATGAGGTTACCTATGATTGTTTCAATTTGCATTTGGATGAATGGTATTCTCATATCTTTCATTTTTTGAAAGATGGTACTTTTCCTGAATCGACAACAAGGAATATGTGTAATCGTATTAGGAATCTTGCAGCTCATTATTTCATTTTAGGAGATACGCTTTACAAATGCTCTTATGATGGTTTTCTATTAAGATGTCTGGGTAGAACCGAAATTCCAATAGCTTTGGCATAAGCTCATTCTGGTTCTTGTGGGGGAAAATTTGGTGGAAAATCTTTAGTCAATAAACTTCTTAGAATGGGATATTATTGGAAAACAATGGAACAATATTCTTTCATATTTTTTAAGAAGTTTCCTCAATGTCAGCAACATAGTAATTTGATTCATGGTCCTGCTCGTGAGCTTCATAATCAAGTTTCTCCATGGCCTTTTAGTATTTGGGGTTTTGATCTTATTGGAAAAATATCACTAGCTTCTTCTCAAGGACATACGTACATCCTGACGACTATAGATTACTTTACGAAGTGGGTGGAAGTTGTCCCTCTCCATTCAACTACTGTGGATGTTATTTGTGATTTCATTCTTAACAATATTATAACATGATTTGGTATTCCTTCAACAATAATTTTGGATAATGGTACCTCTTTCAAGAATAAAGAAGTTGCAAAATTCTTGGAGAAATATTGAATTCAACATTGATTTTTGAATCCCTATTATCCTCAATCTAATGGTCAAGCTGAAGCATCAAATAAATTCATTGAATAAATTCTAAGAAAAATAGTTAATAAGCATGCGAAATATTGGCATACCCAACTTACTTATGCTTTATGGGCTTATAGGACTAGTGTTCATACTACCACGGCTACTTCTCCTTATAATCTTGTCTACAGTATTGATGTTATTATGCCTTTGGAATTAGAAATACCTTCTTTACTTATTTCATTTCATGGGATAATTGACAAAGATACATTTCGAGAACAACAATTATAAGAATTAGAAATGTTGGATGAACAACGAATTAATGATTTGGAACATATAAAGGCTTATCATAAATCACTTCACAAGCAGTATAATCATATTAAACAATCATTCTCAGTGGGTGATTTAGTGTTATATGAGAATCAAAGAAATGTGAATGCTTTACTTGGTGAAAAAGGAAAGTTTAGCCCTAATTAACTTGGACCTTTTGTTGTAATTGAGGACTTTGGTTCAGGTGCTTACAAAATTGCTGATATGAATGGTGTGCCTTTTAAGGAACCTATCAATATTATGCATCTAAAACGTTATTATCCCTAGTACATCATTCTTTCCTTGTGTATTTATGTATTCCTTATAAAGTAGTTATGTTTGGTTTATAGGTTATGTAATTTTAGAAAATTAAATTTGAATACATTTATACACGTTCTTTCTTTATGTTGAGTTTTTGTTGGAATTATGTTATATTTGTCATCACCATCGAGTTGCAGAGTATCCTTTCATCCACCGAGATGCAGAGTGTTGTCTCTTCTACCGAGCAACAAGTGACTTCTTCAGTCACCAAGATTTCAACTGCAGCAGCAACAACTTCAAGTCCTTACACTTCACCTGCAGCATGTACAGTAAGTGTACCAATGTCTTCTCCAGTTTTGACAGTTTCTTTAGCACAAATTTTTGCACCAGTCAGTACTTCAATAAGTCTTCCTCTAGTTGGCTCCATTCTAGTTTTGACAGCAAATCCAACCTTATCAACTATTGTATCCACATCAAAAGATAAGGATGTAAGCACTGAAGTAAAACAAAAGACACCTTTAAAACTTCTGCTTACTGGCAAGGCCATTGAGGATGACATAGATCTAGATAAG
>MU224557.1:886525-921481 GCA_018584345.1 Thuja plicata
AGCTGGAATTGGGCTCCTAACAATCCATCCAAAAATCCCCACAACCTAATTTTTTGTGCTTTCTTTGAAAGCCCCATTAGAGTGGTCTATCATAATTTTTTCTATATGCGAGGAGATATCCATGAAAAAGTCTATTTCTTTGCGTGCTCTCCATTTGATGATAATCTGCATATTGTTACTTTGTTTTCACTTTTCTCTCATTTTATATGCATTTGTTGCATTTATTGATAGAAAATTAAAAAAAGTTAACTCACACAACACCCTTGGGCCCTTGCTATTGAAGATTATAGCAGGGATAGACATTATACCTCTGTCTTTGTTGATCGTCTACTAAATACTATTATTCATACCAGCTGTGGGGTATTTTTTCATTCTGGCGGTGCCTATGTTGTGACTACTTCTTCCTCCTTCATCTTTAGGTTGCATGCTTATTGAGGTTGTGCTTACATAGCAACGTTTCAAGTTGACTTGGCTTATCCGTTCCCAGCAGTTATATATTAATCTCTTCTGTCATGGTGTTATTGTGTCCAGCTTTGATAGTACTAGAAGTTGAGATTTGAGTTTGTTAACATTTACTCCAATTAAGTCTAAGCATTTTGTCGTGAGATGTTTTTTTCATTTGGTAAATACCTAGTAAATACCCCCCTTTTTTGTGGTTAATCTACCCTTATGCCATTTTCAGCAAGTTAGACGTAGAAATATACCAATTCCAACACTTTATCGTGTTTGCGGGCATTTGAACTGGATGCCCATTGAACCCCTCACTGCGTAAATGGCTTATTTGACATATGTGTTTTACAATATATGTTTAATAGGAAAAAAAAGGTCAAATGCAGAGATATATCGTCACTTTCTCTTTCTTCTTTCTTTTTTTTGATGATGAATGTATGGGTTTTTTCCCAATATTCATGTCACATTTGCTTTTTAAAGCCTCAAATTCTGATCTATGACGTTATTTCTACTGTTCCACCTTTCACATGGGAGGCTTCTTGTACTAGTTTGGTATGTTAGTGATGGCTGACATAATAATTAGCTTGATTTTATATGCTTAGCCTTCATTATTATGTTTACAACTTTCTTTCTCATTTAATTTGTCATTTATTTTTATTGTTCTTTCATTATCCACTTTTACTATGGCAAACGTAATATACATTCATGTATCATTGATACTACATTTTCAATATGTAGCACTTCGACTACAAACTTTAACTTAATTTTTGCATCGGCAAGAACTAGACTTGTTATCTATGCTTGCACAACTACTAGAGGATAAATTTATCTTCATTACCTATTTCTATTTTTTGTAACAATTTTCATTTTGGTCTTGTTTTGAATCTAGAAATTTGTTGTTGTTAAAGTCCATTTGGGAAGATAATTCATTTCCTGCATTAACATTTCCTATTGGTTATTTCTACTCCCATTTTCCTAAAATCCAAATGTTGGATTATTAATTGCAAATGGAGTAGTTTGACTCCATTTCAAGAGTATTTAAGATTAATTAAAAAAAATGTTTAGGTATTTTTAATGATGAATTATATGATATAATTTTTAGTTTTAATCTATCATCTTGATAAATTTTAAGATGTTTTATAATGATGAGTGTAAAGCTTAATCGTGGGGAGTTAAATCGGGTTTACGAATTCTTCAGGTAGGTTTACTATTTGTAGAATTTAGGATTTTTGTTAAGTAGCAAAAATTCATTGTAAGTACGAAGGCTGAAAAACAAATTGAAGGATTTTTTTTTAAATTATAGTATAAGGCAAACATTTATTAAGAAGTTTTGTCTTAACATTGTTGCAATCCTTTTATAATTACTATATTATGTAATACAAATTATAGGGTGTTTCTAAAGGTGTAGTGTGGTGTGGAGTGTTAATAGTTAAGAGACATGTAACATGATAAAAAAATCTGACTTATGAATAATATTTCCAATATAATAGTTTTTAAATTATTGTTAAGGTTAAACATGTAAAATCTAAGTCAAATAAAATATGTAACATGGTAAAAAATGATAATAGTTTTTAAATTATTATTAAGGTTAAACAATTAAAATTGAAGTCCTAGGTAAAATATGTAATATGGTAAAAAATGAGATCGAACTTATGAATAGTAATTTTAAGATATATTTTTAAATTATTGTCAAGGTTAAACAAGCAAAATCTAAAATATAAGTCATAAATACAATTTATATTTTTAATTTTATTAATTATATATTATTTTTTCTATTCTAGTAAAACCAAACTAAGGGGTCTGCACCCATTTTATTAAGACCAAGATTTTGAACCTGGCTCAAACCACGTGTGGCTACAATCAGGGAGCCACCCCCTCAAGTAAACAAAACAAACCAGTGCACATACCCATTAATAGGTCATTACATTAAAAAAAAATTAGCTCCACCCTTGGTGTGTAATCAAAGGAGCATGCCATATGATCCATCCTTCTTAATCTTCTTATCCTTCTTCCCTTTAACAACCTCCCATTCTTCTTCCAACTTTGTAGCCTCCTTTTGCCATGCTGTTATAATAACATAGGAACCATCCATCTCTCTTGCAATACAAAAATTTCCTATATCATTATGGTCGTTAACACCATCTCCCCACTCCATATTTGTAGGTGTTGATCCACTTGGAACCTCCAAGGCTAAGGTAGAGTGTTCCCCCATAACCAAACTCCAAGGGCATAATTGTATGGCCTATGCCATCCCCTCTGAATAGCCAACATCAGTAGCACTGTTGGCCTCCATATTTTGGTTCTCCTCCAAGGCATTTCTAGGGACCTTTCCCTACTATATTTTTACAACTCCCTTATCCTTATCAAGTCCTGAAGATTGAGAGCTTTCTTTTTCCACTAGATAGTGATCAAGGTTTGCCTTCATCCACCAAGTTGATTTTCTTAAATTATTCCTTTTGATACATTGGGCAACCACATGACTATTCTGAAAGCATCACCTACATCTAGATGAGATTCCTTCAAAATCCACAAGTTGCAACCAACTTCCATATGTAGATTTTAGACATAGATCCGTTGGAAGAGCTTTCTTTGTGTCTGTCTTTAAAAGAATCTGAGCACATGTAGTGTGAAGGAAGCAAAGGGATCTCATGTCCACACCCATGAATTTTCCTAGGGTATCTCTAGTAGCCTCAAAACATGATTCAAACTAGAAATATAGTGGTAGGTTAGGGAGTCTTACCCATTCTGGTATCTTGTTGAAAGATTGTGTGGTGGGATTGAAGATTGAGTACCATGGCTTAAGAAGTAACAAGTATTTCTCCTCCTAGCTTCATTGGTACTCACACAAGACCTTCTTTTTGTCTCACTCATTGTTAAAAATAGCTGCAAAGAAACCCTAGGCATCGGGACATATCAAGGCCCCCTTCCGAATGGGCTTCCAAAACTTAGTGATCCATTTGTGTAACTCACTGAGGGTTGGCCCAAAGCCCTTAAATATCCCTATCAAGTCCATCTTTGAAAAAAAACTTTTTGTTTTTGCCACATCTCACCATATATCTCCCTTTAAGAAAACAATTGGTCTTTCTTCTAAAGGTTATATGCACACCTTCCCTCTATCTTCTCCAAACAAACCCGACCACACCTTCCCACCTGTCCATGAAGACACAATTCCTTTACCAAAGGGTAAGGGGACCGTGTCAGTCTTGGTATTGTAGCTTCTACCCTTATCGATAGAAGATGCAGAAGCTCCAAAGCTCGCTTGCAAGAGCTGCTCATGGCTATGGGCATGCACAACCTAATCGACCATGGATGAAGAAGTCATTAACAAAAAGCTCTTCTTGGAACCATTGGGAAC
Organism: Thuja plicata; assembly: GCA_018584345.1. Lineage (NCBI taxonomy): Eukaryota > Viridiplantae > Streptophyta > Pinopsida > Cupressales > Cupressaceae > Thuja > Thuja plicata. Next base: position 890,331 of record MU224557.1, read on the forward strand.
AGAGAAATGGGCCAATTGGAATCACTATTTGCAACCTACAATACGCTCTTCACACTAATGTTCCACCATGTTCCCTGCACCTTCTAATTGACATACTTCTTACCAGTGTGGGAATGAAAGTTGTTTTTCTCCCACAATGAAAGTCATCTTCCATGAAGGGCGTTGAAAGGTCTCATTCCTTCTTAATAACCCTAGCACCATCCAAAAGCATCATAAAGCCTAACAATTATTGATTAATTGATGGAGATGATGAAGACCGAGTGATAACGAGTATACATGTTTGTATAAATGGTTAGACTAGTTATTATTTTGTCATTGATGTCAAGCAATTGATTTACTGATTTTTATTGAGTTACCATATCATACAAAGGAGAAGTTAAATGGGTGACAAATACAGTTCAGACAATGATGAATTAATGTTGATATAGTTGTTTTCCACTATATATTTGATGTTATCAGGTTGGTACACTTGATTGACTAAGTCAGAAATTGTAAATAGTTAAGTTATGACTAAAAAGAGTTACTCTACCGAGCTAGACCGAGTCAGTCGGTATAGAGTTGTGTTGATCGGTTTTCAATTACCGAGCACCGTGCACTGAGCAGTTAACGAAGTTAGTTACCGAGTTGTAAAGCTATTACCGAGTACATGATATTGATTGTAAATGATGATAAAATTGAATTTAATACAAGGCTATGATGATCTGGATAGAGATAAGAATTAAAGGAAGTTTGTTAGAAGATCTACGAGTGAGAAAATTCAATGGGAAGATCTAAGCTGAAGATCAAGTGGTTAAACCTGATTATGTGAGTTTTGAGAAAAGTTCAAGTTACGAGGTAAAAGTGAAACAGTTTACCGAGTTAATATTTATGAAGAAGATGATCAAACAACTGAGCGCAAATGATGGAAAACCTAAGCAAGGAGATTAAGAGTCAAAAGTAGGTCTATATAGTTTATGAGAAATTAACAGAGATTATGATGCAAGCGAATTGAATTAAGAAGCAGAAGAAGTTGAAGAATAGAGTTACTGAGCCGAACATAGAAGAAGAAAGAGAAGAATCTACAGTCTGAAATAGAGATAAATAGAGTATATGATGCCAGTATTCATTTGAGCATAAATGATCTGACACAAGCAAAATGTACTTGCTATATTTACAAATCAATGTTTTACTGTTGCTTATTAGCATTTGTAGCAAAGAAAATATCTTAACCAAGTGGATTTAACAGTCCTATTTGTAAATCCTAGACGTAGGTGACATTCAAAAAGAGTGTTCAAAGTCCTCTAGCAAGGCCACTCCTAACAGGGTGAAGATCTTAACCGATCTGAGGGAAATCCCTTAACAGGGTCACATTTAGCAAATGTGTTTGTAATCTTTAACATGATAAGTTCTTAACTGAGCGTACTTCAAAAAGGTACATTTTTTTGTGGGTCACAATTCCCACAGAGGTTTTTCCCAAATTGGGTTTCCTCGTTAAATCTGGTGTCAACTGAGGTAAATATGTGTTTACTAAGTTTGAATGATTGATTTGCATATTATGAGATGTATGGTTGTTTAAGTTGTTAAGTTATTTGGTGAATAGGTTATTACTGTATTTAGTGTTACCGAGTGAATCAGTGAGTTTTAAGTTTGATTTGGTCTGATTCACCCCCGTCTTAGTGGAACCAACAATTGGTATTAGAGCATTGGTTCTCTAAAGTATTGATTTTGAAATGAATTGAGTCAAGATATAAATATGTGTAAGAGGGAAGCACCAAAGTTGAATAGGGAACATTTCTCTATATGGAAAAGTAGAATGAGATTGCATGTGTCTGGTATAGGAGAATATGCACTTCATTTTCTTGATAATGAATATGTTGCATCGACTACTGCACCCTTGACAATTAGTGAGCAAAGAAAAAAGCAATAACACACACACAATATGATTGAGATAGCTTCTACACTTACCAACCAGGAATATGATGAGCTTGATGGATGCACTACTTCAAAACAAATGTGGGATAAACTTATTTTGACCTATGGTGGAGATCAACATGTTCAGAAAGCAAAATCAGAAATTTTGAGAGGTAGATTTGATTCGATGTGAATGAAAGATGGAGAAAACAAAATACAGTACATCACTAGACTTAAGGAGATTCTAAATTCTATCAGAGGAGCTGGTGGAGTCATAACAAAGGAAGATGTAACAAGAAAAATTTGGAGAACCCTACTACCGAGTTATGCTATTTGAGTATCTACTATACAAGAGTTGAGATCTATTCCTCAGATGAATGTTTCTCTTGATGCTACTATTAGTAAGATGGTTGCATTTTAGATTAATAATTTTGATAATAGTTTACCTACTACATCTAAGATTGAGCCTGCATTTAAGTCATCTTTGAAGATAGGAAGCTCTAAGGATTATAGACCTAGTGATGGATATTTTAGCAGTGCTAGTTAGAGATTTTATAGCTGTCAGAGTGGTTTGGAAGAATTATATGTTGCAGATGAAGAGAACAAGAGAGATTTTGAAGCTTTGTTGGCTAGAAGGCTACAAAGAGGCAAAGGCCAATACCGAGGTAATTTACCCTTGAAATGTTTTAACTGTAACAAGATTGGTCATTTTGCATCTAACTACCCTGAGAAAGATAATGAAGAGAAGAAGGACATCAAAGATAAGGACGAAAGAGGAAACAAAATCAGGAGATTCAGAGACTACAAAAACAAAGGTAAGAAATATTGTCATATTGCTAGTGAAGATCTAAGTGATGATGATTCAGATGATAGTGATTGAAAAGAAGTTGTTTATGTTGCTATTAAAGACAATTATGAGGAAGAAGAACCAAGAGCCTTAATATCACAAGTAAGTAAAAATGAAACATAGATTATAGATAGTGGTTGTTCACATCACATGACTGGTGACACACTTAAGTTTACTTCCTTGGAAAAGCATGATGGAGGATATGTTAGATTTGGTAATGATGCTCCATACCCTGTGAAAGGAAAGGTTCTATAATACTACTGAATAACACAAGATGCGATGATGTTTATTGGGTTGAAGGATTAAAATATATTTTGTTGAGTGTTGCACAGTTAAATAACACAGGTCACTGACTAGAATTTCAACATGGAAGAGTGAAAGTTGTTGACAAGAAGGAAAATCTACTTGCTACTGGAGAACAATCTAAAGGTAGTTTATTTTATCTTGATACTTCTATGAAGAATTGCCTATATGCTAAAGTTGAGGATGTCTGACTATGACACAAAAGACTTTGTCATGTTAATTTTGATAACTTGATCAAAGTGAGTAAAAAGAATAGAGTAAGAGGATTACTGAGACTAGAAAAACCCGAGAATACTATGTGCAGGGAATGTCAAATGGGTAAGATGACTAAATCTAGTTTTTCAAGCAAAACTTATGTTACACAAGGAAAAACTTGATCAAAGTGAGTAAAAAGAATAGAGTAAGAGGATTAATGATATTAGAGAAACCTGAGAATGCTATGTGCAGAGAATGTCAAATGGGTAAGATGAATAAATCTAGTTTTTCAAGCAAAACTTATGTTACACAAGGAATTTTGGATTTAGTTCATACTGATTTATGTGGACCCATGAGAACTCAAAGTTACTATGGAGACATATATTTTATTCTATTTGTGGATGATTACTCTACAGTGATGTCTGTAATGTTTTTAAAAGAAAAATCAGATGCATTTCAAATGTTTAAGTGGTATAAGGACCGAGTTGAGAAAGAAACTAGAAGACAACTGAAGTGTCTAAGATCTGATAGAGGAGGTGAGTTTACATATGATGAGTTTACATTGTTTTGTAATGAAAATGGAATTAAGAGACATTTATGTCAGCACCAAGGACACCACAACAGAATGGTATTGCTGAGAGAAGAAAGATATCTATTGTTGATTGTGCCAGGACATTGATAATTGAGAAAGGTATTTCACAAAACTTCTAGAGAGAAGTAGTGAGCACAACTATTTACACACTGAACCAAGTACAAATGAAAAAAGGTACCAACAAAACACCTTATGAAATCTGGTATGATCACAAACCTAATGTTAGTTATTTCAAAGTTTTTGGAAGAAGGTGTTATATATTGAAATATTCTAGAGAAGGAAAGTTTGATTCTAAAGGGGATGAAGGAATATTCTTAGCATATTCTACAAGAGTAAATCCTCTAAGTGTTTGAATAAAGCTACTAATAAAATGGTGGAAAGTGCAAATGTGAGAATTGATGAGTTTGCAGAAAAGAATGACGAAGAAAGCAAAAAGGAACTTGGAGACTCCGATAAGTTTGTATATGTACAACATGATGTTCCTGACACCTTATCAAGAGCACCTACCAAGGAGGAAGCTGAACATATTGGTCTACAACCGAATGATGTGGATGAAGCACCGAGACCTATTGAGCCTATTTTAGCAAAATATGTGAGGAGGCACCACTCCCCGAGTAAGATTATTGGAAATAAAGATGCTGGAGTGATGACTAGAAGCAAGGTAAGAGACAATACATGTTTGATATCTTCATTTGAACCAAAGAAAGTTAAAGATGCACTAGATGATGAAGATTGGATGAAAGAAATGAAAGAAGAGTTTGATTAGATAGAAAAGAACAATACATGGACTTTAGTACCTAGGCCAAAGGATAAAAATGTTATTGGTACTAAATGGATTTTCAGAAATAAGCTGAATGAGAATGGTGAAGTCATCATAAATAAAACTAGATTAGTTTGCAAAGGTTATGCAAAAAAGAAGGCATAGATTATCGTGAGACTTTTGCACCTGTTTCTAGATTGGAAGGAGTTAGAATAATTCTAGCTTATGTGGCTTACAAAGGATTCAAAGTTTATCAAATGGATGTCAAGTCTGCATTTCTGAATGGGATACTAGAAGAAGAAGTTTACATTGAACAACCCAAAGGAATCATTGAGAGCACAAACAAGGACAAGGTATGTAAGTTACATAAAGCTCTTTATGGTTTGAAGCAAACACCCCGAGCATGGTATGATAGGTTGCACTCTTATCTAATCAAAATAGGATTTCAAAGAACAAGTGATAACAATAATGTTTACTTGAAGTGTGATAGTGATAATAGGGTTTTGATTGCTGAAATTTTTGTTGATGATATTATTTTTGGAGGCAATAACACCTTATGTAAGGCATTTACTGATGAAATGACAAAAGAGTTTGAAATGTCTATGATTGGAGAGATTAAGTTCTTTCTAGGACTATAGATTCAAAAAGTTGCAAAAGGGATCTATATTACACAAGCTAAGTATATTAAAGAGATCCTCAAAACTTTTGGTATGGAAGATTCCAAGCCTGTTGGGACATCAATGGTCATAGGATGCAAATTATCTAAAGAAGATGAGACACAAGAGGTGGATAATAATCTTTACCGATCTATGATTGGTAAATTACAGTATGTTGTTCACAACATACCTGATATAGCACAGACTGTTGAGATTGTTGCAAGATTTTCTTCTAATCCGAAGGAAACACATATGTCTATAGTCAAGAGATTTTTTAAATATATGAAAGGAACTGAAGATTTTAGTTTATTGTACAAGAAATGAGGTACTTTTGATTAGCAAGCCTACACTGATGCAGACTGGGTTGGAAACGTTGATGACAGAAAAAGTACTAGTGGAGGCACATTCTTTCTAGGTGAAAGATTGGTCACATGGCTAAGCAAGAAGCATAGTTGCATTTCACAGTCTATTGCCAAGGAAGAATATGTTGTTGTTGCCATGAATTGTGCGAATATTGTTTGGATCAAACATCTATTTGAAGGTATGCAAAAGATTATTTAAAATCCAATCATTATTTTTTGTGATAACACAAGTGCTATCAATATATCAAAGAACCCAATTATGCATTCAAAGACCAAGCACATTTCTATCAAGTATCACTAATTGAGAGAACAAGTTCAAGAGAAAATGTGGTATTGAAATATGTGAACTCAAAAGAACAATTGGCTGATATATTTATAAAGCCACTACCGAAGGATGCTTTTGAGTATCTCAAAGGTAAATTAGGGGTTCTTCCCCTATCCAATATTCACTAAATAGCATGAGGCATGCTGCATCAATTATGCAAGTTATTAGAATATCTATTCCTGAATTGATGTTAGTAAGACACACTTTAGGTGATTCTATAAGTTGTGAAGAAATTTCTGTATGTAATGAGTATTTGTACATGTAAGGTATAATCCACTGCTGAAACAAGTTTTCAGGAGTATGACTTTTTGGCATTGTTGTCAAAGAGGGAAAGTATCAAATTGATGAAATTTATCCACAAGGGAGATATTGATGAAAGAGGGAGAGAATGAACTATTACTATTTACCATGAAGGAGAATTAGAATGTATGCTACACTATCAGAAGATTTATCCAAGAGGGAGAACAGTGAACAATTTGAAGATCAGAAATAGAATATCAACTCAGAGGGAGTAATGATAGAGATTGATAGTATTGAATGTTGCCATCATCAATTGCTATTGTACTACTATAGTGTTGCCATTAATGCTAAAGAGGGAGATTGTTGATTAATTGATGGAGAATCTGATGAAGATTGCGTGACAATGAGTATACATATAGGTAGAAATGGTTAGATTAGTTATTGTTTTGTCACTGATGTCAAGCAATTGATTTACTGATTTTTATTGAGTTACCATATCATACAAAGGATAAGTTAAATGGGTGACAAATACATATCAGACAATGATGAATTAATGTTGATATAGTTGTTTGCTACTATACATTTGATGTTATCAAGTCGGTACACTTGATTGACTAAGTCAAAAATTGCAAAGAGTTAAGTTATGAATGAAAAAGAGTTACTCTACCGAGCTAGACCGAGTCAGTCGGTATAGAGTTGTGTTGATCAGTTTTTAGTTACCGAGCACCATGCACTGAGCAGTTAACGAAGTTAGTTACCGAACACTGTGCACCGAGAAGTTAACAAAGTTAGTTACCGAGTTGCAAAGCTATTACCGAGTATATGATATTGATTGTAAATGATGATAAGATCAGATTTAATACAAGGCTACGATGATCTGGATAGAAATAAGAATTAAAGGAAGTTTCTTAGAAGATCTACGAGTGAGAAAATTCAATGGAAAGATCTAAGGAGAAGATCAAGCGGTTAAACTTGATTATGTGAGTTATGAGAAAAGTTCAAGTTACGAGGTAAAAGTGAAACAGTTTACCGAGTTAAGATTTATGAAGAAGATGATCAAACGACTGAGCACAAATGATGAAAAACCTATGCAAGGAGATTAAGAGGCAAAAATATGTCTATATAATTGATGAGAAATTAACAGAGATTATGATGTTGACGAATTGAATTAATAAGTAGAAGAAGATGAAGAACAGAGTTACCGAGCATAACAGAGAAGAAGAAAGAGAAGAATCTACAGTCTGAAACACAGACAAATGAAGTATGTGATGTCAGTATTCATGTGAGCATAAAGGATTTGACACAAGCAAAAGATAGTTGCTATATTTACAGATCAAAGTTTTACTATTGCTTATTAGCATTTGTAACTGAGAAAATCTCTTAACCGAGTGGATTTAACAATCCTATTTGTAAATCCTAGACATAGGTGACATTCCAAAAGAGTGTTCAAAGTCCTCTAGCAAGGCCACTCCTACCAGGGTGAAGATCTTAACCGATTTGAGGGAAATCCCTTAATAGGGTCACATTTAGCAAATGTGTTTGCAATCTTTAACACGATAAGTTCTTAACTGAGCTTACTTCAAAAAGGTACATTTTTATTGTGGGTCACAATTCCCACAGAGGTTTTTCCCAAATTGGGTTTCCTCGTTAACTCTGGTGTCAACTGAGTTAAATATGTATTTACTAAGTTTGAATGATTGATTTGCATATTATGAGATGTATGGTTGTTTAAGTTGTTAAGTTATTTGGTGAATCGCTTATTACTGTATTTAGTATTACCGAGTGAATCAGTGAGTTGAGTTTTAAGTGCTTAAGTTTGATTTGGTCTGATTCACCCCCCCTCTTAGTGAGACCAACAACAACGTCTACTAGATGAGAATATTGTAAAAAAAATATGAGACATTAATTGTATATTATTATTTAACGAGTGATTTGCATATATTTAATTTATTCACAAATAAGACTCTTCTTTTCTTAGTATAGGATTACAATTTTATATTATAATTTAAGATAAATATTTTTATTTATTCATGTCAAATAAATTTTTTCTTAGTAATTTATTTATAAATTTTATATTTATTTATGTGTAATAATTTTTTTGTAAAATTAATTTTGATTATTTGATTGTTAAATTATATAATATCACAATAAAAGAAATCATCTTTAATTATTAATTTAATTTATAATACTAGTATAGATATTATCTAAAAGACATAAATTATTGAAAATAAATAAATACCTAAAACTATGAGTAAATAAAAAAATTCAAAAGAAAAACCCTTTCCCACATCCATGGCTCGTGGGAACTAAAATGTCCGATATCCCTTTGTTAGAAGAAATCATAATTGCAAAGCCCCTCTAAAACCCTAGTATCAATGTAACGAGCGTTTTGAACTGAAGATCTACAAATATCGAACACTACCAAAACTCAGATTTTCGAGCATTTCTAATTTTAGCAATACCTAAACCAATCGATAAGGGCGAATTCTTTGAGGTGTACGAGTGGTTTAGGCGCTATCCCTGTCACACAACTCCAAGCCAATTCAGCCGTTTGCATATCATGATCACAACTCTGTACTGTAAGAAATTGCTTTGCTTTTCAGAAAACGAGAGCAAGAAATTTCCTTGACACAGCATGATTATTTGGAGCTTTGCTAAATGAGAAAATTTTATAACGTTTTCTAGCTTTTCGCGAAGTAAAGCACAATTTTTTTGTCTAGTAATCTCCGAGTTGTATTATTTTTGTAGCTTTTCTTATTTGATTTTCTTTGAATGCGAAATTCTGAGGAATTTAATTTTAATTACTGAAGACAACATAAGTAATTTATGTGTTTTTAACTTTTTCTTCCTAGTTTATGGTTATTTATGGTGTTTCCAAATAACGAATGATTTTGATGAACTATTACTCTGCATCCCAACATTTTGAATGATTAAATATGAAAGCAAAAAAAGTTTAGTATTTATCTTAATCAGAGCGTAAATGGGTGGTTGTAAGAAATAAACTTTATTTTAATTTACAGCTGAGGTTGGCTACTTGTAAGAGTTTTGAGGCATTGGACTTGGACATTCAAGCTCAAAGAAGAAATCTGAACTCGCTCATCGATTAAGATGGAGCAATCTGTCAAGGGTCTTAACAAAGGGCCTGGTGGGAGGCGCTTTGTCGTATGTGTTCTTCTCCTTACTATCCTTACTATCTGTTTTTTGACTGAATTTAGTTTATTTGTATGGAAGAGAGACCAATGGTTGTTGTAGATGGGTATTAATATGTACAAGCTTCCAAAAGTCCTATTACCATCTCAATCAGTGATTTTTATTTGGAAATCTTAGAAAATGGCTTCTGCAGTTTTGGAACTTTTATGCCTTTGCTGCTTATTGGTCTTGTATAGTTCAAGAGCTTTGCTCAGCGCCTTGAAGAGGTTGATGTTGATGTATTCCGAAGTCTAGAGCCGGTGAAATTCGAGCCAACTCAGGGATCATCGTTTTTCCATGAAAACCTTGTCCGATGGCGGGTATGTCTTGTATAAGTTTCAAAGAGTATTGACTTGTTTTTGATTTGGTGCGTCTGATATATCTATCTTTGTTTGAATTTGACGTTGTTGCATACTTTTTTGTGAAAGATGTGTAATTTTATTGGATATTATTTTGTTTTGAACATATATGAGTGCTGAATTCCTTGTATCAGTTCTAGGAATTCCAGTGATGATTATTTAATTGTTATCAACAAACTAATTACTACCATGATTGAAGAGGGACAAACTAGCTAGTTGTGGTGAACAATGGCCTGGATGATCATAAAATATAAACAGCAAGAATTAATGGAAGTATATGATAACAACTCTCGGTGGGAAAACATTTCTATCCTAGGATTGAAGTTTAAATGATAAGGGAAATCACTAGCATTGTAAGATGTTAAATTTATGATATTTTCAGTCATGAAATTGCCCCGCTTTGGATATGTCTGCTTCCAGTTAACAAGAGCCAATTCTTTCCGGCAACTTAATAAATCATGCAGGTGTCAGAAGAGAGCCAATGATTATATTTTTCATGTTTAGAACTGGAAGCAATCAGGATATGTCATTATGTGAGTATCATCAAGATTGTTACCAGCTAAAAATAAGCTGTAACTGTTGAAACCTCAACAAAATCCTCAAATTGAAAGTAAAACAGAGAATCGGAAGCAATTGTTGAAATGTGACGTTGGATACACAGAATAAACAGAAAACTATTGTTATGTTTGAAAATCTAATTTGAAACTGCCAGAAGCAAAAGCCTGAAACTCATTACAAACAGTAACAGTTTGCTGAAAAGAATTTTGAGAACTGTAGCACTCACTACTGAAAATAGAAGAGACAGTGCATGAGTGAGAAATTTCAATTAGAAGCAATTTGATGCCAACTCTGCCCAAATTAAGGCTTACAGGTTTTTCCATTTTTGTGGTGATTTTTTTTGATTTTAATAACTACCAAGTCATCTATAGCTACGAAATCAATTTAAGCAGATGGCTTCAGTTACAATACACAGATTGAGTAGTGTCCAGATATGTAGCTTGTGAACTGTTCCAATTATATTATTATTCAGAAGTTGAGAATAAGCTCAGAATGCAAATTCTAAAACTCATACTGGAATATTAGAATTCCAAATGCAAACAGGAATGCAATGATTCAGAAACATAGAAACATGAATATGCTTCATGTACCTTATATATGCTCATGTACAAATATGTGATTGCTTTGAAAAAAAATCAGTATGCCTTTTTTGTGTCCCAAATTTTAGTCCAACATATTTAATTTATGTGGGGCACTCTTCTTGCTATGTTTATCTAGCGGGAGAGAGTTGAACATATGGTTTCATTTATAGGCTAGGGTATTTGCCTTTTGGTAAATTTAATATTTAATTGTACTTTTTTGACATAACATACTACTTTCATCATGTAGCTTATATAATAATATATACTATCATCATTTACGATCATTTCTCAAAGTGAATTTTACCTTAGAATTTACTTCTAAGCATATTTTTTAAAACTTTGTTAATTTTCTCTGATTTCACAACCTTTGAAAGCCTCAAAGTAGGGATAGTGTACAATATTTGATGGTGACAGTAGAATTGGATCGAATCAAGGAAGTTTAGTGCCAAAGTTTGGGTTACATTCAATTCTGTTGACTTTTAAAATAATCGTTCATTAGATTTGGTCAGCTTGCAATGATTGCAGTAGGCAAATGGTTTTTTCGTTAGATGTTTTGAATAATTTCCTAAGTCTATTTTAGTTAGAACTTACTTCACATTTGAGAAACCAAGACCTGGATATATTTCTGTTTAACTGCTAGCAATGACAATTTTTTTATATTTTGTTTTGTTTTATAACTTATTTCTATGGTCAATGATTCTGCATTTGGAAATGTTTTATTAGCCATCTAATGAGTATTTTAGCTCTTTAACCCGTAGATGTCTTCTCCCTTTTTATACTGCACATATTTCACTCAAGCATGGTATATCAAAATTGAAAAACATATTTGAGATTTTGGATTTAGACAAAGCCTTTCTGATTTGAATTCTATGTCAAAAGCAATATAAAAAGGATTTTGCATTTGTGAATGTTTTATTAACCAAGTAATAAGTATTTTTAGCTCTTAAATGGTAGATGCCTTTTCCCTTTTTGCATCGCAAATATTTCTCTCAAGCATATTATATCTGATGAATATCTTAAAGATTTTGGATTTAGGCAAAGTCTTTCTGATTTGAATTCTGTCTAAAGAATCAGGGGTACATTTATTACTTTGATTGGCATATGATGTCCAGATCAGCTTACTGCCTGCATGTAAAGTCCCTTTCTAGAACATTCCTGGTTTTTGTCCTTAAGCAATTATTCCGACTTAAAATGAGAATTGCATTATGTTTTTAAAATTTGAAGTATAAATTGATGAAATTTATTATAATATTCAACTTATGATACTATGAATAATTCTGAGAATAGTACTTATCTTGATTTTCTGCTATAAATCTCCTTCAAGCTTTGATAATTTTCCAATATTCAGATCTTATCTTGAAATTTCTTGTAAATGCTTACAAATCTGCTGAATCAGAGGTTTTCAACCTCTTTGATCAAGATTTGGGTTTCCTCCAAAACTTGATAAGAGAAATAAGTAATAACGGTTTTTGCCCTTAAATCTCTAATGAACTTTGGAAGGGTTTTGTCCTCCTTATCTGCAAGTCACTTACTTCAAATTCAAGATTGATTGCTTTATTGCTTGTCAATGAATTGATTTGCCCTTTATATCCATTTCTTGAAGTAGTCACCACCCTTCACAAGAAATGAGTCACCATCATTCACAAGAAACAAATCACTGCCTTTTGGGTAATAATAATTCATTTCCATATTATTTCCTCGATTCCCAATCGATTTGTTGATACCTTTTATACCTTTAAGCCTTTTGTAGTCATAACTCTTAATTTCATGTCTTTTGACCATTCATGAAATGTAATTAAATTTTAATTCTATATTTTATATTTATTGTATTTTATATTTTATTTATATTTTAATTTATTAATATCACATTTCAAAAAGGGGACATTACATTGGGGGAAGGTCTTCGGTAGTTTTGGTGTTGTTTTTAATATAGTTTGAAAGAGGTAATCTGATAACTAAGCTGTTCTAATTTCTTTCCCATTTTGCAGAGCAAACACCTTTTAATTTGATGAATGTTTATGGTGCTTCAACAAATGTTCCGTTTTGGCCTTCAACATCTAATTCATTTCTTTGTTTTCTCAACCAGGAACTGAATAGTGCTGCAGATTTTATTTCACTTTACGAGGAATTAATGCCAGTGGTGCAGACATTACCACAACTTTTGCTTCACAAGGAAATGATTCTTGCAAAACTTCTTTCTCGGGTTCATATGCAGGCAAGGCTGTCCCTTGAACCTATCCTCAGGTATGGTGATTATGATTGATAGTTAGTTTCAGCTTGAGTAGAACGAGCATGTTCTTTTCACTTTGCATATGGCTTCTGCAACATTCACTCCATAACTTTGTCAGATGCACTTCAAATTCATTTCAGTCTTTAAAGGAACTTTACAATCACTCCTCTCAGCTTGATGTGCACCTTGTTATGGTAAATCGATGTTATATTAAATAGAGGAGATGAAAGCTCCTTATATAGATTTACAAAGATGATGTTTCTAAAAGAAACAATCGTGAACTAAAGACGAAAATATAAATTACCTAATAAACTAAAGACTAACTAAGATGACCATTAAATAGACATTACAATATTCTAATACCCTCCCTTAATGATCATCGTCTAACTACCTTGCAAAAGACTGTACATCTCTTGTGCTCATAAATTCTTCAGAACATTCTGCTGCTGCTGAGACCCTCCCTGGATTTGCAGAATGTCAATGACCAAGAGTAGCCAAAATTTGTCCAGAAAAAATAAAGAAGGCTGCCCCTTCTTCAGAATGCTCTGCAACAAGAGACGAGCCTGCCACTGAGATGAGTCTATCACTAACCCTCCCAGAATTTGCAAAAGTTCTGACCGGAAATCATCACATAACATCCAACCTCATGTTGGATAACAAAGCTGTCCCTCTCTGTAGCCGTAGACATACTGAGAACAACTGCCATGATTTTGAGGAAAAATTGACAAACCCTCCAAATCTTTGCAGAAGAGCACGATGCCCGAAAACAGATTGCAAAATGTCACGATTTTTGAGGAAAATATCGCCAAACCCAAGATTACAAATCATCATTTTTTTTCGGAAAAAATTGTAAAAACCCACAAAGGAATCCCACACAACTTTGTGAATTACAGAATCAGAATTTTTTTAAGGGAAAAAATTATGAAAACCCATTAGAAATTTTTTTAAAGGGAAAAAATTATGAAAAGCCATCAAAGAAACTTTCATGCGGCAAAACACGAGACTTCGCGTGGTAAACAACATATTCAAGCAACATGCAACTCACAAAAAGCACATGCAAGCAACATGCAAGAACATGCAAGTACATGCAAGTACATGCAACCCTCGAAAATTAGAGACTTTTGCTCAAACCAAGAAATCGCGAAATCAAAACCCTCGACCAGGCTCGCGATTTTCAGCAAAAATCTTCAAAGACGAACCACAAAATTTTCATAAAATACCTCTAACAATTTTTATTTAAAAAAAAAAAAAAAACAATTTTTGGAAAAAAATTCCAAATCAAAAGAGGCTCGAATTTTTCTTAAAAAATTTGCCAAATTTTATGAATCCCAGAGACCCGCTCTAATACCATGTTATGGTAAATCAATGTTATAGATTTACAAAGACGATGTTTCTAAAAGAAGCAATCGTGAACTAAAGACGAAAATAGAAACTACCTAATATACTAAAGACTAACTAAGATGACCATTAAAGATGCATTACAATATTCTAATACACCTCTAGAAGACCAAATGACTGAAAAAATGAATCATTTCAATGTTTTACCTAGTGGATTTGTTTTGACATGAGAGTTCATGTCTGAAACTAAGTGAGGTGTTTGCTAGACTCAATTGAGACTTTGGTAATCCAGCAGAGACTTAGTGTGTGAGTCTTGTCAATCTTGTGCATTTCAGATTTTGATTTGCAAGTCCTGGTGAGTCCGCTTGAGTGTTTGAAAGATCCTCTCTGGTCTGATCTGATATTTCTTAATTTTTTTCTTTTTTTTTTTGAATTTATTTGCAAGGGTTTTTACGGAGTTTCAATGCCAAGTGATTGTTTGGGTGTTTAACCATGAAACATATGCAAGATACAATGTTTTTTGTTCCAAAATGCAAATATGTAAAGGACTGATAAAAAAATTCCGAGTTCTGGTATATTTTTAACAGCAATTTAAACTCTTTATTTTCAATTCCATATAGCAAAGGATGCGTACCTGGAAATCGATCCTCAACCACTTGATAGATTTTATTGAGGAATCACAAGAGTAGGGGCGTCCAGCTTGCTAAGGTGGCAAGAAACAATGGAAATGCTAAACCCTTAAATTTAACTCCTACTTGAGAAGACCAATCAGACAAGCAAGCAAGGTTGTCAACTTCAGACTGGCAATCCTCAATGGGCATAAGGAAAACTGATCCACAAATTATTCCCGATGTCTGATGAACCCGAAACTGCTGCCGATAAATAAAGAATTTTGCACAAACCCCAATGCCAGCTCCAGATGGTACGACTTGCAAAAAGAGTGATATGGCTACAAGGTGAATGGTACAGCTGCCTTAGGAAGCTACACCCCTTCAAAACTGCTCATAAATTGATCTGTAACTGCTGCAACCAACTCCTGGAGAAAATCTTGCAGAAAATTCACCAAACAATGCCCAATTGATCTTTAGGTGACATCCTTATTTATTAAATAATTCTGATCTGAATATACCTAACCCTAGAAAACCTAATTGCTGGAAGAAAAGCTGTAAAATCTGCCTGTATATCATCCAATGTAGCCCAAATGGAAACCTTGTGTAGATTCCCCTCAATGGTGAACTGGGTTTTCGTCCAATTCACAATTCTCCAAGGGATTTCGTCCTTAGAGGATACCTGGCATGAGCTGCTCTATGAGAGAATTCTGAAATTGATCCAACATAATGAGCAAATATGAGAAATATAACCTTTGTATAAAATCCTCTTCACCCTGGAACCCAATGCCTCATTATAATTTTCTTAAATTTCCTTTCTAATCCATTGGTGGCGGTGAAGTCCGGGGAACATTTTAATTGCACTTTATAAAATATTTCAATAACTTTATGTGTTGAATTTAACTTTATAATGAAATATTATAAAGTTATTATAATTTAATGTTATAAAGTTATTTATAATTTAATGTTATAAAGTTATTTTACAATTTAATGTTATACACTTACTTTAATGAAAATTGCTATTTTTGGCAAAAAGTATCTTGATAATAAAATAACATTATTTGCTCATTAAATGTGCCATCCAAATGCCAATCTCAAGTGTGTAAAGTCCTCTCATGCCAGGAATAACATCTCCTATCCATTGGATTTGCCTACGAAGATGGATAATAGAAAAATCTCAACATTTGAGTTATCGTCTAGGAAAGAGGGGACATTATAGTCCTCCCTTCTTAGGATTGCTTGCCCTCAAGCAACTGCAAAGGTAGATGCTGAAGTATCATCTCTCCTTCCCACGTGGCATCCTCCAAGGGCAAGTCTCTCCAATGAAGCAAATACTCTCTGATCACTCTGCTCCTCAACCTCCTCTCCCTCATGTCCAAAATCTATGCAAGATTAAAAATCAATCAGCCCTCCTCATCCAATGGAGGCAAATCAGGTGAAGAAACAACATGCTGCCCCAAAGCCTTTTTCAAGCAATACGCATGAAAGACATTACGTTTCTTACTCTCGAAAGGTAACTCAAACTCATACGCTACCTCTCCAATCTTCTTCAATACTTTGTATGGGCTATAAAATCGAGGCTTGAGTTTCTACGCCCATACTCCTCTCGAGTCTACTATGTCTGTAAGGCTGTAGGCTCAAGAAAACCATGTCTCCAACCTCAACTGTCCTCTCCACCCAATGCCTATCTACTTACATCTTCTGCTAACTTTGTGCACGCTGAATGTTATCCTTAAGTGCCTTAAGAATAATATGATTGTCCTATAGCCAATCCTGAGCTCTTGGTGTTCTACTATCACCCAACGCCAAGTCCACAAAAGATAAAGCATCATATCCGTACAATGCTCGAAATGGAGCCATACCAATAGACATGTGGTACGTAGTATTATAACAATACTCGCCCAAATACAACTAACGCACCCATGCCTTCTGCTGACCCGAAACATAGTTACACAAATAACCCTCGACCCATTTATTGACTATCTCCGTTTGTCCATCCGTCTGAGGGTGGTAACTGGTGTTAGGGATCAACTCTGTACCTTCTAATTGGAATAGCTCTTGCCAAAAGATGCTCATAAACTTGCTATCTCGGTGACTGACAACGGTCTTGGGGAGTCCATGGAGTCTAAACACCTCACAAAAGAGTAGCTCTGCCACCTGAGATGATGTAAAGCCGACTGCAATAAATAAGTATGCAAACTTCGTCAATCTATCCACAACCACATAGATGCAATCCTTCCCCTGATCTCTGGGAAGACTAGTAATGAAATCCATCGATATACTCTCCCACTTTTGCTCTGGAATAGGCAATGGTTGCAAAAGACTTGCTGGAAAAGTATGCTCTGACTTGTTCTGTTGACAAGTCACACACTCACATACATGGTGCAAAACCTTGAGACCCTTCCATGAGAATCTCTCTCTAACCTGCCTGTATGGCTTGAAATACCTCGGATGTCTTGCAAGTGGCGTGTCATGGATGGTGCGCAAGATCTTCTCCTTCAATTTTGATCCAGGTACCAAATAAATCCTATTCTTATAATAGATAACATCGTCAAACATTGTGTATCTATCATCTTGAATTTGACCATCCATAATCTTGTATGCAAACTGATTCTTGGAATACTGAACTAAAAGTTGAGACTTCCAATTTGCTGAAATCTCACTCATAGAGCAAAGTGTAGCAACTGTAGGCCTCCTAGAAAGTGCATCAGGAACAACATTTTTCTTCCCCTTGTCATACGCGATGTCAAAATCATATGCCCGTATCTTGCTGACCCATATTTGTTGGCGCTCATTAAGCTCTTTTTGCTCCAAAAAGTATTTCAAGCTATTGTGGCCAGTCCTCACCACAAAATTCCTACCTAGTAATTACTGACGAAACTTCGCCGAAGCATGGATAATGGTGAGCATCTCCTTGTGATAAGTGGAATACAATCTCTCATTATCCCTCAACTTCCTACTCTTGTAGGCAATGGGATGACGATTCTGCATAAGGACCGCACCAATACCTTCTCCGGATGCATCACACTCTAACACAAAGGGCTGAGAGAAACTAGACAAGTGCTCATGACCTACTCGAGCCTATCAAATACAACCTATGCCTCATCTGTCCATCTAAAAGTGCCCTTCTGTGTGAGATCTGTTAAAGGAGCTACAAGCTGTGAATACCCCTCCATGAACCTCTGGTAGTATACACGTAAACCTAGGAAACCCCGCAAGTTTGAAATGTTCCTAGGTGGTGGCCAATCAAGTATAGACTGAATCTTCTCCTGATGTACCTTGACCCCATCAATACCAATCACATGCCCCAAATACAAGATCTCTCTAAGTTCAAATTCACATTTGGACATCTTGGCATTTAGAGATTGTGCCTCCATAATGCCGAGTACCTCATCCAAACGCCTCATGTGCTCCTCCCAAGTCTTGTTGTATACCAGTATATCATCGAAGAACACAAGCACATACTTACACAACTGCTTATTAAATGCATGACTGAAAAGTAGCAGCTAATGACATCTAAATACTGTCTTATGTATGTCCTCATCACGAACACGAATTTGATGGTACCTCGATCAAAGATCAATCTTCGAGAAGTACACTGCACCATGGAGCTCATCCAATAACTCATCTATGCGGAATAGGATACTTGGTCTTGATTTTTTTCTGATTCAATGCACGGTAATCAATGCACATGCACATAGTGCCATCCTTCTTCACCAACACCACAGAAGAAGCAAAGGGGCTAGAACTAGGCTTGATGTGCCCCATATCTAGTAGCTCACGGATAGTTTTCTCTATCTCATCCTGAAATTTCTTAGGATGACGATAGGGAGTAGTAATCACGGGTTTAGCGTCCTCCTCTAGCTCTATCACATGCTCAAATCCACGGCTAGAAGGTCTACCAGGAGGAATATCACCAATTACAACTCAATGCTTGTACAACACTGTTTGGACATCAATGTGGAACGGCTGTTCATCCTGTGAAGAAGGTGACTTGGACAAAATGAAACACTGTATCGCCCAGGCAATATCTCCATGTTTGAATATGGACTCTGTTCTACGTGCCGAAACCACCATAGGCCCACCATCAAAAAGAGCCTTCAACACAACCTTCTTGTCCTTAGCCATAAACTCCAATTCCATCCTCCTAAAATCTTGAATATACCTGCCAAGTGATTGTAACCATTGGATGCCAAGCACTGTATCATTCTCTCCAAGATCTACATCGTTCAAGGTGTAGTCACCCATATGTATGCTAAGCTGTGGGACTCTCCTGTTGCGTTGGATAGTGAAACCATCTGCAACTGTCGCACTGAAACCAAAGAAGTCCTTTGCCTATAACCCATGCCTATCAACTAATTCCTCATCTATGAAACTGTGCATAGCACCACTATCCACAAGGCAAGTCACCCGCTGTCCCTTAATCACTCATTTCAGTCGAAAGGGAAGGTATTTAGGAACTCCTGAAAGGGTGGCAATACTACCACTGGATGTATGCAACACATCACCATCTCCAAGCTCCACTTGCGAAGTCTCTTGCTCCTCTCTGAACTTGTATCCTGTATCTGCTCATCATCCATATTAGAAACAACCTCTATGAGACGCATTGTGTCTTTCCCAAGGTATTGGTGCCCAGGCTCCTTACACGAGAAGCAAGGTTTCCTCAACTCATTATGTGTCTCCTAATCCATCCTAGGAGGAGGTGGCACACTTTTGGGCTATGTAGTAGACCTCTGAAATGACTTGGAGCTCCTAGAAAACTTCTTAGCTTGTTGATAAGTAGTTAATAGTGAGGTATCAAGGTCTAAGGTTGTCTGAATAGCTTCCTACAAAGTCCTAGGCTTAAGAGCACTGACCAAACCCCATAACCTGTCATGTAAACCCTTAATGAACAATGTCATCACACGTCTATCAGACATCTTTGGAACCATAATAACAATGCGTTGAAACTCATTAATATAAGTTTCAACATGTCCAGTCTGTCACAACAGTGCTAAATCCCTGTTGTACAACTCAACCTCCTTATGGTCAAATCTGGCAATCAACCACTCCGTGAACTCCCTGTAAGAATGAATGAGTCCATGGTCTTGGGTAACCAAACCATGATGCCACCAATCATAAGCCACACCATCTAAATGTAACACTGCTAACTGAATAGTCTCACCCCAAGCATCGGCTTAAGTGAAAGGTAGATGTCAAGCTTTTGCACCTAGGCTTGTGCACTAATCTTCCTGCTACTGTCAAAGGAAGATAAAGCTCGCTTGCTAGTAGCTCGCTTGAGGTCACCATTATGCTGCTGTCTAGGCCGCCTATCGCCACGGTTCCTCATACTGTTTCTATGCTATGCACAATACTGAGGTAGCGAAAAACATCTCTAACATGCTCTGGAAGGCATGCCCGCTCATCACTAGCTACCATAACAACATCCTGAAATTCCATGCCCTCAAGTGGGTCAATTGGTGGTAGCTCCTCTCTAGGCGAAAAATGGGGCTGCATAGGTCTGTCAATTGTCCATGTACGTGTCCTATCACACAGAGGAGAGCCAAATGCATTGCACATCATAGATGGAGCTCTACTGCCCTCATGGCTCCCTACAACTGATACAAACCTATCCCGCATATCACGCCTATCTTGCCTACCCCTAGGGCGATCCAAATCCAACCTATCCAGCCTACCGTGAATCCTGTCTAATGCCTCTACAATCAATGGTTGAGTTTTAGTGAGAGTTCTCAACAACTCACACCCATCAGGGTCCTCAGGCTGATTCTGTCCATCCCCACCCAGGCGGGGACTTGTGCTACCATCATGAATGTCACCTATTGGAATATCAGTATCAACATCAAACTGACTGCGCGCCCTCCTGCGGGTATAATATCTGTATGGAACAACTCCTCAGAAATGCATAAATGAAGCCACAAACTCTCAGGCTGGCAAGATCATTGCTCTGGTACCACTGAAAGATCCTGTTTAGTCTGATCTGATTTTTCTGATTCTTTTTTTTTGAGTTTATTTGCAAGGGTTTTGACTAAGTTCCATTGCCAAGTGATTGTTTGGGTGTTTAACCATGAAACATATGCAAGATACATTGCGTTTGGTTCCAAAATGCAAATATATAAAGGAGTGATAAAAAAATTCTGAGTTCTGATATATTTGTAACAACAATTTAAACTCTATATTTGCAATTCCATATAGCAAACGATGCATACTAGGAAATCAACGCTCAACCACTTGATAAATTTTATTGATGAAACGGAGGAATCACAAGAGTAGGGGCGTCCAACTTGCTAAGGTGGTGCCAATTGCTTTTATTCTCATCAACAATAATTATTGAAAACAAATAATGAAAGAAACAACGAAAATGCTAAACCCTATGCCTGGCCTGCAGGCAAGGTTGTCAACTTCAGACTGGCAATCCTCAATGGGCATAAGAAAAACTGATCCACAAATTAGTCTTAATGTTTGATGAACCCAAATCTGCTGTTGATAAATACTGCTAAAGAATTTTGCACAAACCCCAATGCCAGATCCAAATGGTACAGCTTGCAAGAAGAGTGGTACGGTTGCAAGGTGAATGATACAACTGGCTTAGGAAGCTACACCCTTTCAAATCTGCTCATAAATTGACCTGTAACTGCTGCAACCAACTCCTGGAGAAAATCTTGTAGAAAATTCACCAAATAATGCCCAATTGACCTTCAGGCAAGATCCTTATTTATTAAATAATTTTAATCTGAATATAACAAACCCACCAACTCCTGGAGAAAATCTTGTAGAAAATTCACCAAATAATGCCCAATTTTCCTTTAGGCAAGATCCTTATTTATTAAATAATTTTAATCTGAATATATCAAACCCTAGAAAACCTTATTGCTGTAAGAAAATCTTTAAAATCTGTCTGTAAATCAACCAATGTAGCACAAATGCAAACCTTGTGTAGATTCCCCTCAATGGTGAACTGGGTTTTCGTCCAATTCACAATTCTCCAAGGGATTTTGTCCTCAGAGGATACTTGGCATGAGCTGCTTTGTGAGAGAATTTTGAAATTGATCCAACATAATGAGCAAATATGAGAAATAAAACCTTTTTATAAAATCCTCTTCACCCTGAAACCCAACGCCTCATTATAATTTTCTTAAATTTCCTTTCCAATCCACAGGTGGTGTCCAAGTCTAGGGAACATTATAATTGCACTTTATAAAATATTTCATTAACTTTATTAATGCAATTAAACTTTATAATGAAATATTATTAAGTTACTTTATAATTTAATGTTATAAAGTTACTTTAATGAAAATTGCTATTTTTGGCAAAAAGTAACTTTATAATAAAATAACATTATTTGCTCATTAAATATGCCATCCAAATGCCAATCTCAAGTGTGTAAAGTCCTCTCATGCCGGGAATAACATCTATCCACTAGATTTGCCTATGGATATGCATAATAGGCAAATCTCAACATTTGAGCGATCGTGTAGGAAAGAAGGGACTTTACAGTGTTGGCTAGCTCTCCTCTATGGAACATTCAATTTTTTTATAATTATTTCCAAAGTCACTATTTCTAGACCATGATGGAGAATAATTTCGAAGATTCCTAATCTTCCATCTACAATGTATGCACTTGATGTGTTCTGGTTGCTATTGACAGCATTTATACATAAGTATTGTTAGCATGGATGATAGGTGTGGGGATCATAAAAATTTCCAATAATGTGTCCTATGATGGCTGCAATTTGTTGTTAACTTGCAGGTCCACTTGCACTCTTGGATTGATTCTTTTTAAAATTATGGGATGTATACAGTATGATATGGTGTGCTGCAAGTAATGCTCGCTTTTGGATTTCTTCGTATAATTGAAAAAATAGATGATTTCTGAATAATTTTGTCAATGCCATCCATCGGGCTTCAGTGTTCATTGTCATGTGAAACTGAACTTGAGGCAAACTATATTTGGGTAGTTCCTCACCCCTGGGAGCCTGAAACATTGGAATCTAATCAATTGACGGAGTGGAACCTAGAAGTCCATTGCAATTTGATGCACTGCAAACATATCACTGCTTGATATAAAATTAGGTCCAGGCTGTCTTTTTCATGGAATGGAATAGTTCATGTTTCAGCAGTGTTTCTGTGAGTTTGCACGATGAGGGGATGCAATTTCATGGATGGCAAATATTCTTCCAAAATTTTGAGACAGCAGGGAAATGCTATCAAAAGTATTTTGAACAAACTGATAGCAGATGGAATAAAAAAAAGTAAATACAATGTGCTGAATTTGTGATGACAATCCTCACTGGTATGTTGAGCATTATTTTACTTGAAAAACTTTTTTAATTTTTATGCATCAAATGGAGAAGGCTGAAAGGGGACAGCTCCTACATGTCTGCAGGACATTTGGGACATTTCGGGAAACATTCCTGTGAAACACTGCTTTGGAAGCCATTCTATCTTGGAATCTTGTTGAATCTAGTATGAAAATGAACAAATACTGATCAAATCCGTTTTTTTGGACAATAGTTACTAGGAGCAAGGGATGTGTACTGGGGCAACATTTCCACAAACATTGGAGATAGGTAATTGGGCATGCCAAAAATAAAGAAATATTTATATATAATTTAATTAAAAAAATGCAACTTTAAGGAATGTTTAACAGTAATTTGCTTAAAATAACATGTGAAAGTATTTAAATGGATATGAATGAAGCAGAGTGAATTATATTGTTATTTGATGATCATCATTACAAAATAAAAAATATTTTAAACAATAATTACTTGTGGATGGTAGAGTGACTGGGAGGGGAACACCATTATCTCAGAAGTATGGTAATAGGGCTCTTGGAAATGACTATATTTTCATTCAATTGTTAATAATTCAGTGCATTTAGACATATTTAGCCTTAGTATCATTTCTCTTTGTACCATTACCTATTTGGGATTTAATAAGAAAAATTTGTTACAAAAAAAACATGTAAATATTTACGCAAAAGATAGAAAATTACAAGTCTATTATTGTATTACTGTAGTTCTTTTAGCTTTTGTCTACCACATATCAGTGCTTTAGGAAAAACCAGTGTAATTTATTTGATGGATCTGAGAATCCTCTAGAGTAACATGCTCAATTTTTAAGAGATGCTTATTGGAGACACAAAGAGGTGCAACTGAACTTCAGCTAAGTAACCTAATGTTTGGCTACATTCTCATATGGGTCTCTAAAATGGGCATGCAGTTTTGATATGGTAGAAAAGTACTGAGCCAGGGTACAGATCTCCTGATAAGTTCAGGGGTGTCCTTTTGTGCATTTTAAATGACCACTTGTCACTGGCAATTGGAAGAGCCAGTGTAATTTATTTGATGGATCTGAGAATCCTCTAGAGTAACATGCTCAATTTTTAAGGGATGCATATTGGAGACACAAAGAGGTGCAACTAAATTTCAACTAAGTATCCTAATGTTTGGCTACATTCTCATATGGGTCTCTAAGATGGGGATGCAGCTTTGATATGGGAGAAAGGTACCGAGCCAGGGTACGAATCTCCTGATAAGTGCAGGGGTGCGCTTTTGTGTATTTTAAATGACCACCTGTCATTGACAATTGGAAGAGGCAATTTCTTGCAGCTGTTACTAATGTGCTGTTGGTTGGGTAAGGACTGTCACTTTGCAAGGCAGGATTGCTATTGTCTGATGCCCTATGTTATTATCATGTGCGCAACAGTGCAACTTCCTGCTTCGAGGGCCTTTTTCTTTCACATTTATCTTCCATTAAGAAGGTTTTAAACTGTAAAATTTTGACTTTAAAATTGAGAAAATTAACCGCTTTCTTAAATACCAGGCTGACTTATAAAAAAACATTCTTGTAGCATAGTTACATGTTCCATGCAATGAACAGCCAAATACACTATACATTGGGACTTGTTACTCAATGCAAATGTCATGCTAACCTTTTGTCTGAGCTTGCAAATTGTGGTGACTACAGTAACTACATCAAATTGGTTATATATTAGATTTTTTAAGTTATATATTCCTAAAGTTTCAATATAAAATTATAAATATTCAAATGTTATTGCATCTCTAGACGGTAGCATGCTTTGTGGAAAACTTTATCACTCCATGTTTTGGGGATGAACAATGTGGGACTATAGGGACTTTTGTGAGATTCACTTGGATTTCATGGGAACCTATAGCACGTCTAAGATAAGTGATGGAAGTTTGGGGAAAGAATCATTTCCTTTGCCACGAATTTGAGCTTATGGTAATGGAGGAGTTAAAAAGCTGTTTGTGCTTGATGTAAAAGATTATTCCAGGTTTAGCTGAAGGTAAAGTCATCTTAAAGAATGCAATAAACCTTTCAACAAATTTTTGGTTTATTAGCTGAGAGACAAGGAGTAACTTGGCATAAAAGAGCTCATATTTGTTTATATGCCTTAGTTACCATTATTTGGTGGTTTCATTTGTATGTTGTATTACTCTTAAATGAGTTGAATGCTAAGAAAGAAGAGAGAAATTATGTTAATGTCCATTAATGGCAAAGAATAGGTCATAGTGATTGTACATACACAATACAACTATTACTATGGTGAAGTAGGAGGGCAAAAAGGGCCCTAGAATCAAAGCAAATGCAACAAGGCAAAGAAAAGCAAGAAAATAAAAAAACTAGTTAAGGAAGGGTAAGCTTGAAATGATAACCTCGAGTCAAGTACATGCATAAATAGTTGTGTGAGGAATGGTTCCTCAAATTGCTAAATGTAGATGAAGGTCAAAGTTGGAATCCTTAGTTGATTTAAGGCTAATCTTGGACAAGTACATTAGGATGTAGTGAAGAGGTTCTTCAGGTATGTCCATCCAAGTAATCCATTTGTTATCATGGAAATTCTACAAGGGATCTTCACTTAATGGCTATATGTGGATTTGTGGATTCAGATTGGGCTAAAGGTGTTGATAAGAAGCAATTCACAAGTGGATATGTTTTCACTATGTTTGGTGGTGCTACTAGGTTGATATGTGCAAGAGAACGTGGTTGCTTTGTTGACTACAAACACAAAATATATGGCAGATGGATATGCTTGTAAAGAAGCCATCCGATGTGAGGGATTGTGTTTAGGTGTTGAGCTAGATCTATGAGCTATTGTAGTTCTATATAGCAATTAGAGTGCCATAAATCTAGCAAATAACTCGACCTTTCATTCAAGGATGAAGCAAATTGATGTCTAGTACCATTTTGTTTGTGACATGGTAGAAGATAGAAGGGTGATGTTGGAGAAGGTTGATACTTTGACAAATGTTGTAGATTCTTTGATGAAGCTTGTAAATAAGTTTGAGTTGTGTTTTTCTACAGGCCTTTTGGCCCCTAGCATTTTGATTTTAGTGTCGGTAAGTTTCCCTTTTGCCCTGCAAGGCATTTATCAAGTGGGAGAATGTTGGGAAAATGTATTTGAACCTTGCATTCCTAATGTTCAGTTTTTTAATACTTTAGTATATATTTACTATTTCATCTTTTTTGTATTTTTCTTCATGCGTGAGAGTTGGTTTCCTATTAGTAGGTGGCATGGAAGTTGTCTTTAGTAGATTTTGTCCTAACATGTGGAGGTAAGCGTCCCACATTGAGGTGCCATCCTTTGTCCACGTGTAAGGTTGTAATGATATGAATTACATATGATAGATTCTTATATGGAGGAGCATGTAAGTGGGAGGTTACATTGGAATCTTGACTAGCTTTATTAAAAGCTTGGATACTTATCATGGAGCATCTTTGAATGGGTTGAATAAGGACAAGTTGGTCTGTCTAGGTTTGGGTGGTCAAATATGATAGATTATGACATTGTAAGAACTGTAAGGATATGCTAAAAATAGCTTGGAGGATCTTTTACCAAGGCGGCCATTGGAATTCGGTGTCTTGGTTTGAGCAACATTATTCCTTTGGTATTGCCAATTGTTTTCCAAAAAAAAAATGTTTGCTTGCGAGAAACTCATCACAAGCACTTTGCACATTTTTCATTGAGTACCACTAGAAAAAATGGCAAGTATTTGTCAGGTATGCCATCTATGGTTTTATGTGTATTTTCTTTCTATAATTGTAAAAATAAAAAACTTATGCAATACTCTTCTCTAGGGGTAGTCTAGAAAGCGTCCCTTGGGTTTTGCAGTAGGTAAAATATTGGAAAATAAAATACTCCTTGATTTGCACCTTCTAGAGAGAATAATGGTGGCAAACCTTTTCATTTTTTGAAGTATGGCAGTCAGTCGCAACACAAGGCTGGTTGGAGCAAACTCTCAATTGGCTAAGGGAAATCCTCAAACCATGAGATGAACGTTGCTGAAAATAGTTGTGCCAACAATGGTCCCATTTGCAAACTTGCAAGAAGTCCTTAATGTAGAAAACCAACTTGGGTTGAGAGAATGTAGGGGGAAGGTCCACGTGACTTGGATGTATTAATGGTAAATTTCCTCTTTGTTGGATCTATTGAGCATCTCCTCTCCTAGAAGGTGACATATGAAAGGTGGTAGGATGTCCAAAGAAATGCCAATAGATTGGAAGAGCAGACATACTTTGAAAACCAAAATTTTTGATGTATGAAAGAATCCAAAGAGATAATCATCCGTGAGGATCAAATTGATAGAAGTGGGTACCTTCCACAAGTCAAAGTAAAATCACCCATAGATCTACGCTTGTGTAAATACCAAGCAAGTGTGAAAGATATTCAAGGCAAGGGGGCTGAGTAGTGTATTCAACTTGGACAATGCATTGAGGAACCATCTTTTTGCATTGGATCATATGTTGAAGCATAATTGTTTGAACCTTTTCAAGTTGAGCCTTTCCATTTTACCATAAGCTAGGTCCCCAAGCCTTTGAACTATAAAGCACTATGGGTCAAATTACTGGGTTGAAGAGATAAATCTTTGAAGGGTGTCATGGCCCCGCCATGAAGGCATTGTTTATACTAATTTAAGGATTTAAGATTGAGGTATGCTGACCTCATCAAGGACCAGATGTAAAGGCTGACCTTCCTTGGTTATTCCCCAAGTTGGGTGAGAGTAAATAAAAAAATTAAATCTACAATTAAATGCTGGCTGACCTCTTTGAAGATATAAAATAGCAAATAATCTTTTTATATAATGAGTCTACTCTTTATAAGGGTGCCCATATTGTTATGTTTTTTTTTTCTCGAAGAGAAGATCAAGTTATGAAATAAGCCTTTTAGAATTAAAAGGGAGATAAAAATAAAGGATATCATAATCCTTTGGTTTGAATAAATATTAAGAAAGAATGTTGATGAAAACTCTCTTAAAAGAGAGCTATAATTATATTTATGAAAGGGTAAATAATGGTGACCTCTTCGAAAGGGTGTGATGGTTTGGAAACCACCCATTAAAATGTTATATAAGTCATTCATGTGAGACTTGGAAGGGAAGGGGGAGATCACTCATAGAAGAAGAAGGTAGTGGCTCGGTGGGCTATGAGGCATTTGGAGAAGGGGCACACAATGTGTGTCCAACTCGGGGTACAACGTATACTCGGGAGTGTCCAGGCCAGGGCTGTGTTATTTATGCCGTGAAGGCAGGTTGGGTTCAGTGAATGAACTGGTGGGTTTTGTGTATGAATCGGTTTCCACCAGGGGTGCTATAGCCATAAAGGACCCAAGGCCACTAGATTCTTCTTAGAGTGAGAATTGACCGTTCCTAGTGCTTGAAATTAAGATAAGTATTAAAAACCCTTGGTAATATTTAAGATATTGAAAATATATTTTGACGATAATATGATCGAGTTATGTGGCTATATTATTCAATTTATTGTGTTAACAATTGATTTTATAATTCTTGTTAGATTATTCTATGTCATCATTACTTTGGTTATTTACATCTAATTTAATTTTGTCACATATTATAAGTGATCTTAACATTAATATTTGATGTATTAATTCCGCTGCAAAATGCTTAATTAGTTCTTTGGAGAAAAGTGTCATTACATATAAATGCGGGCCGACCTCTTTGAAGATATAAAATAGCTAATAATCTATTTATGTAATGAGTCTACTCCTCTTTATAAGGCGCCCATAATAAGAGGACTTTAAAATAAAAACAAAATAATACTTTGCTAGGGCCGACCTCCATTACAGAGTGCCCAGCTTTGGGCAAGGGTTTGTGTTGACGTTTTGTAGCTTCTGTCGGATAAATCCTATGGGACCATTTAAAATATATATATATATTTTATTATGTGAGATATAATAAATATAGATATATCTAAAATAGTATTAGGAGAAATCAATATAATAATGATTCAGAGATATTATATGTGTGTGTATATATATATATATATATATATATATATATATATTTATGTAGTTACATAATCAATCATCATTATATTAATCACATAATAATGAATAGACATGTCCCATGAAGGGACATGTCTCTCCTTGCCTCATCCTCAATATAAATGCAAGAGAGATCGCTGCATTTGAAAAACATAGAAAACATAGAGTGCTATTACATTTGCAGCGATTCCAAACTTTAACATGGTATCAGAGCCATGCTGCAAGTGTAAGAGAGTAGTTTGTTGATGGTGAATGTGTGACTGTCTCAGAAAATACAGTCTCAGTACGGGGACCATATCTCACAAATACACCGTTGGATTGCTGCATTTTGTTAAATGTTGGTGATAAACAAATTGCGAAGAATCTTCGGAGCGATTGGAGAGAAAATGTCGGGTTCAAAAGTTATGACCGACTGTGTACGGGTCTATGTGAAATCCAGTGGGTGAAATTGTGTTACAGACTTTTGTCCACAACAAGTGCAAAGAATAAGGTCAAGTGAATTGTAGCAGAGTGTTGAGAAGCCAAAGGAGTGCTTGAAGATTTTGGTAGGGGTTGGTAGAGATTTTGGGCCCTAAGTCAAGGGTAGTTTGTTTAAAGTTGCAGAGATATGTGTGGACTGTCAAAGTGTTAGATAGTGAAAGTTAAAGTATTGTTCAATGTGAGGGAACACCAAGTCAATAGGGTGTTAGGAGGAGAGATAGGTGTGGGCAAGGGTCTTTGGAAAATTCAATCTTTATAGATGTTTTCTGATTTGTTGCATATGGACCCTCATTGGAGCAACTTGTATCAAGGATGTTGATGCGCAGATAAGTATTTATTATCCTCGAGTATTACTTTATCTACTCATTGTAGTCTCTCTTATTTGTATTTCTATACATACTATAAGAGCTATTTGCCTTGATCTTTTTCGAGGATGCCCTTGCAGGAAAAAGAAGATTAATATCAGATTCAGAGGGAGTCTGACTCTTCAGAGGTAACTTTGGATGAGGAGCTCAGAAGATTGATATCAAATTCAAAGGGAGTCTGACAATTCATCATAAGCAATCTTGGATGAAAAGATCAACAAATTGATATCTGCTCAATGAGTTATTCTCTGTGAGAGAAGTTTGAGGTGAAATCCCTTGTTTCGACCCTCTGCGCTGAGGCATGGTGGATGTCATGTGAGTTACTACATAACTTTGTGGTTACTATAGTAAGGTGACGATCTTGCAATAGTCTAACCTTCTATCATGATGGATATCATATGGTTGATGTCTAAGCAGATCATGATAGATTATATCTTGCATGGTGGATTAGTTTCCTTAAACATACCATGAATATAATGTTCCTATGGTAAGTATCATTGAGGATATGTGTGCACATACCTAATGGACACTTTGAGTATTTGGTGAGTATCACGCGACTTGATATTCTGATATTTTGAGTAATGGATGTCTAAGAGACTTGATATTGCGAGATGATATCTAATGGTGAATATCTTTTGATCAAAGATATTCTTAAACATGCCATTCTTGATATTACGCTGAGGTAATATCATATCCTGTGTTTATCCTCCCTAGCTAAGAGGGAGTGTTGATGTTTTGTAGCTTCTATCAGATAAATCCTATGAGACTATTGAATATATAATTATATATATATATATTTTATTATGTGAGATATAATATATATAGATATATGTCTAAAATAGTATAAGGAGAAATTAATATAATAATGATTTAGAGATATTATGTGTGTGTGTGTATATATATATATTTATGTAGTTACATAATCGATCATCATTATATTAATCACATAATAATGAATAGATATGCCCCAT
>MU224557.1:921548-959232 GCA_018584345.1 Thuja plicata
TATATATATATATATATATATATATTTTATTATGTGAGATATAATATATATAGATATATATCTACAATAGTATTAGGAGAAATTAATATAATAATGATTCAGAGATATTATGTGTGTGTGTGTGTGTGTATATTTATGTAGTTACATAATCGATCATCATTATATTAATCACATAATATTGAATAGACATAGGGACATGTCTCTCCTTGCCTCATCCTCAATATAAATGCAAGAGAGATCGCTGCATTTGAAAAACACAGATAACTTTAACAGTTTGGAAATAATAAAATTTATATAATTAAACCTACTTGGCAGCGATTCTAAACTTTAACAGTTTGGAAATAATAAAATTTATATAATTAAACCTACTTGCTAGCCTACCTGTTTAGGAAGGTTGCAACCTTTGATGAAGAGGTGTTATTTGAAAGGTATAAATAAGAGGTTTTTGTGGATCATTCAAGCATCCATCCATAACATTATTCAAAGAGCAGTTTTACTTCAGAAAGAGAATTAGGGATCAGATTAATTAATTTGAGAGTGTCAGAATAGATATTTAAATCATCAATTGAACAAAAGCAATATTTAAATCACCAATTGAACTAAAGCAAACAGGGATGTGAAGAAACAAGAAGGATGCATCAATTATAGGTTAACAACAGTAATTAAGATAAGAGCAGCGATCTGATAATTTGACCCCAGCAGTGTAGTATTATTTAAAAATACAATTAAGTTGATGCAATTAAGTCAACCGAAGGACAACGATTGAAGAGGCATGTTCATTGCCTTAGAAGTAACTTACCAAGAGACGTTCCCTCTCATAAAAGGCATTAACATATTAAATGGAGAAGACACAAAAGCATCCAAGACCTCCCATCAGCGATCAAGCAAATCGATTTCATTAGCAATTAGTGCTCATAATGGACAGATCAGTTCCTGAGATATCAGCGATCAGGCACACAGATCAATCAGTTCAGAAGTTCCTATTTATTGCAGGCACCAGCATTCTTGTGCAATTGTGGCATGCATGAGATGTATGCTTAGTATGCATGATGAAGGTGTTATCTAAATTCTAACATATTATTCCTTATGTGAATTGCTAATCTTTCTAGACTGTTAATCTATTCATTTATTCTCCTAAGGGAAACAATCAAACATGGTAAGGTTAGGAAAGGAGTACAAGGAGGGAGAAATTGTTATGAGCTCCTCTTTTTAGTACGCCGTCTCATGGTCGTTACAGGTTGTCCCATGAGGCCAAGGGGGTGCAAGGAGTGCCGTGCCCTTGGGCCCAGGGTACAAGATTGATTGAATATGGATTCCTCACTAGGTACACCCCTCATATATGGATGGTGAGAGTCACATGATGGCCAAGAGGGATAGCATCCACTCTTCGGCTTAGGATAGAGGATTAATTGGATATGGATTCCTCACTAGGTACACCTCATATGGATGGCGAGAGCCACATGATGGCCAAGAGGGATAGCATCCGCTCTTGAGCCTAGGGTAGAGGATTGGTTGGATATGGATTCCTCACTCGGTACACCCCTCATATGGATGGTAAGAGCCACATGATGGCCAAGAGGGATAGCATCCACTCTTGAGCCTAGGGTAGAGGATTGATCGGATATGGATTCCTCACTAGGTACACCCCCTGATAAGGATGGCAAGGGCCACATGATGGCCAAGATTGATAGTATCCGCTCTTGGGCCTAGGGTTGAGGATTGATTAAGGCACCTTCATATGCCCCTTATCCTAGCTCTCCTATGGTTGAACTCCATTCATAAATTAAATATATCATATGATTAAATTAATGTTCCTAACCCTAGTTGAAATGATCTATGCTTTTAATGTCTCTAATAAAGGAAGATCTATTTTGTGGATTACGTTTCAATGGTTTCCTAACATCTTGCAGGATCTCAACCAGGTACATGTTATTAATTCTATTTTACTTCTTGTTCTACTTGGAATTTGTGATCTAGGGCAAAAACTAGGGCATTTCCAAAAGGGAACGTTACAAAGGGATATCTTGAAAATTTACTTGAATGCATTAGCACTCTAGAACACATAGTGAGACTTATCCCTTGCAAGGAAATGGGACTAGGAGGCAAGCTAAACAGAAATATAAGGCTAATTATTGAGGGATTTTAAGTCTTTGCTATCTATAATGTAAAAGAGGAAGGATACACAAGATATTACTAGAAAAGAGGAATAAGCATTAATGTTTTTGACCACATTTTTTCATCCATTATAAAGATAATTAAAAAGGTAATGACTATTGCCAAATAATAACATGAGGAGATCTATACATAATAATTAAGGTATATGGTCTGTATTAAATAGTAAGCAATGCAACATTAGTTATTGCCATACACTTATTTAATTATTTATCAATTTGAGCACTAAGTTTGTGAATAATGGTTGTCCATGAGTCACTTTGTTCTAGGTGTCATCCTTGTTAAAATTGTTAGGATCATTTCTGATCTCTATAGCCCCGCTTAATTTCCTTTTTATAAACAGATCTTTCTTCCCTATAATGTTTGCTTTTTCTTTGCAAATATCATGAGAAGCAGCGTGATCATGTTCTGGAAGATTTGAGTTTCTAATGTGGTCGTGGATTAAATCTGAGTAATGCATTTTAAATCTTTGTCAGAACGATCTCCCCTTTTTTTGATGTAGGGCCAAGTTTACACACATTTGATATGTCAGACAACAAACATAGTTGATATTTGTTAGGAATGCAAATGGATTTTTCTTGGAATTTCTTGTCATTTTGAAACATATGCCTTCATTGAAAGCGTGAAAAAAATTAGAAAGCACTTCTGATTCACAAGAATGTTGGTTTTGTGATGCAATCTTCTTTTCTACTTTGTTGAAAACCTTCACGATTTGATTTTCCATATTCTTTATTTGGAAGATCCTAATCAACTGATGTTACTCCCAATCATGTAAGCTTACTTCAAGTGATCTTAATGAATGAATGCAATGAAAACTAGTTTTATTGATAGCTTAGACGAGATGTCTATGAGAAGGTGATATCTCTCTTCCTTTGGAGTACCTAAAAAGTCATCGTGGAGAAGACTGATGTAGGGTAGGGGAAATTTAGTGGTTGTGAGCATGGACAAAATGACAGAAAGTCCTGAGGTAGGAGCTTTATCTAGTGCTTGTTTGCTGGAAGACCCAAGTGATTTTACAGCATACTCCTATAATAACCACACAAAGGGAGAATGAGTGCATCTATAAGAAAAGATTAAGAAAATTGTCTTTTCCTTTCAGCTTGACAAATAACCTGGGTCAGATGGCTTCGTGCTGTCTCTTATAAACTTTAGTGGGAGCTCATTAAGGAAAACTCCATGGAAGCTGTTAAGGGATCTGGCAAGTTTAAGAAGATGTTGAATCAAATGAATGCTACAAAACTTGTCCTTGTTCCTGACAGTGCTAAAGCAGAACAACTGGGTCAAGATTGACCAATTGCATTGTGCAACATGATATATAAAATTATATCAAAACTGATAACATCAAGGATGAAATCTTTGCTGTGGAAATTATACTCTTAAGGCCCAATACATAATCTGCTTTTATCTTAGAGAAGAAAATCACAAATAACATTATGGTATTCCAGGAAATTTTATGTTCTCAAACTCCAAGAAGGCCCATGTTCATGATCAAGCTGGATAAAATATTTTGACTCTGTTGTGTATTGCAAATACTTGCTTTTTTTTTGTTAGCAGTACAGTTCAAAATATTTAGTGTTTTGTCATTTATATTTTCTGTCTTTTTCTTTCATTTTTGTTGGGCTTTACTTTGAGAAATTATATATACCAACTGTTTATGCATATATATATTCTTGTAATTTGACTCATTATTGTGTTTTTGCAGTTTGATTGCAATTCTTTCAAGGGATTTGCGAGAGGAATTTATGCCGTAAGTTTGTGTTGTAAAAGAATTAGCTTTCATTCTCTATGTTCCGATTAGTTTCTCTTGGATTTCCATTTTAACTTTGTAGCACCACAGTAGTAAGGCAAACCCTTTTGTAATATTCTATTGAATTTTTTACTTTCATAGTCCAAGTCTAATTATGCCTAGAAAGCTATTGGGCTAGTTTGGCATTACTTGTTACATGCATGCAAATTGGTGCTTAAAGTTGATGATTAATTTGGTTTCCTAATCCCTTGTGGGCTTTCATTTGATCATACTGCTCTTCATTTTTTATTTTCCAAATTCTTTTGGCAGTTTTCTATCTCAAATCATAGAAACATCTGTAAACCTTCTTAGATCGGGTGGAGACAGAGATCCTGAAATTATTGAACAGGTAAATGGGATATTTAATGTAGTTGAAACATTTGCCTTCGTTACAAAATAATATGTTCATGATATCTATTTTATGTTACATAGAAACCTTCTGGTGGTTGTTTATTCATGATACGGGTTGGTAGTTTGTCATTATATCATACATGGATCTCATTAATTGTATATTTTTTCTGTTCAGGTTTTCACATCTATATCATATGCCATGAAGTACATGCAAAAGCTTCTTGTGAAGGATGTTTCCCATGTGATTAAGTACGAACATTTAAGCTACTACCCTTTTATACTATTTAATCTGATTTTCCTTTCATACAAGAGAATGCATATTGCATCAATATGCAAAATGCTAATAGAAAAATGAATTACCTGTAATGCAAATCGAGATGATCCGATAGATAAGATGAGAGAGTTGTGAATCTTTTGGCACATGAAGTAATATTTCTTGAGTTAACAGTATTGCATGTAAGTTTGTAACGGGTACACAACAAACAATCATCAATTTGATGTTTAAACTTCATATTAATTGTAGGGGGGTAGTGTTAAAGAGCATTTTTAGTACTTAAAAGCTGGCTGATCTTGTTCTTCCAATTTTTACTCTCTTCACATATCAACATTTTCCAGAGCTTCGTCTAGATTCTTCCTGTCAAACGTTTTTATGCCAACTATATTGGGTAGTTTACAAGCATGATATCCTTCATTGATTTTCTCATTTTAAATGGCAATTTTAGAAGTTGATTTGTCCCATGCTAAAAGATTAACTAGGCTTAGAAAGACATTTTGCCTGTAAAGAGGCAGTGTCTACTGTTTGTGGATATGACATACTCTCAATCAGGATATTTTGTATTGGATAAGCAGATGTTTCTTCATTGAATGGAAGAATTGTGTTTGTATTTGATCTAACCCTAAGATATGCTCCTAATTAATGCTCCTAAGGCTGTAGTAGCATTCATAAACTTGTCTAAGTGAAAGACTCATAAAGCTGGTAATTCTAGACCGAGGGATACAAGCTCCTTTTTACCATAGTTCATGACTCCATATTATAATTTTTTTGATGCTATGAATATCATAATCCATGAGTTCTGTACATCTTAGACACTTGACAATATTTATATATGTAACAATGTTGTTTCCTTAAGCTAAAACTTGTGTTTTTACTTATATGATCAATGCATGCTTGTGTGTGTGATCAAAGTAGTTTCTATTTGATTTGTTTATTGTGTATATAAAGTTTATTTATTAAAGGGTGCTTGAACCAAGTTTTAAATTCTAGAAAATCTCTACATTTCATTGTTTTTTCAATTTATCGAGGCTTGGCACCAAGTTCGAGTGTGAGCCAAAAATTGGTTTGATGAGTCCGAGTCTTGTAACTATGATTGAGATACAACAAATTTATGTGCAGCTAGAGATGTGAAGCTTTTTAAATTTGCAAGTTGAGAGCTAGAATCTGTATCTGTACACTTGAGGCAAAGAATTTCATTTGAGGATTGAAGTATGGAGAAGATAGAATTAAGTTAGGTTTTTGGCAAAGTGTGATGAAGTTGGAGATCACGGTCAAAATCTTAACTGCCAATTTAATAACCGGAAATTGATCCCGGTTGAGTTGCAAGTCATCCTTTTACTCTGAAATTCCAATATAAGCCACTAATTAGACCTTTCTTGAAGCTATTTGTTTATGCAATATGGGAAATTTAGACAAATTAGGAGCAGGTAGATTGCTAACAAATTTTGAAGGGAACATCTTCATTGCAGAATCTGA
Organism: Thuja plicata; assembly: GCA_018584345.1. Lineage (NCBI taxonomy): Eukaryota > Viridiplantae > Streptophyta > Pinopsida > Cupressales > Cupressaceae > Thuja > Thuja plicata. Next base: position 927,608 of record MU224557.1, read on the forward strand.
GCATCCTTGAATTAACAATAAATAAGAAACCTTTTGTAACTTAAGCTCTTTTGTTTAGTATACAAACAGTGCAAATTAATAACATTGGCAACATTTGCTAAATGGTTGTTGCTCAACTGATTGAGCACAATTGATGAGGATGGTGGTATGTTCCTTGATAATGCCACCTGTCAAGTTTCAAACCTTGGCGTTGTGATTGGGCAGATTTCAACCCTTGGGTGACTTTACTGGATGGGATCCCATTGCGGTTGCTTAGTTGAAGGACAAGTCTTGGTTTAGATGTATGTTTACTTATCATGTTGTAATTCGCTTGTTCATAAAGGGCAAAGATGCTCTTGTCTATGTAATCTATACTTTCCATTAAAAAATTAAATTTTCAAAATCTAATTTAATTGGGACTCCAACCTGATACTTGAAATAGTAGACAACTTTGAAAGGGAAGAAGAGCAATTAAACCACCTATTTGTGTGATACCACTCAGCGGAATAATTAATAGAGACTTGTATCTACATCTTTGAAAATAAAAAAATATTGGGAAAAAAACATAATCCTAGGCTACATTAATTCTTGAAATAGTGAATAAGAGATTAAAATTAAATATAGTAATAAGCCATTTTATAAAAGAAAAGCTTGTGTGGAGCTTGAAAAGAAATTTAAACATCATAAAAAAACCCAAAAAATCCCTTAATGGATAGTCTCCCTACTCCTTGATCATCTTGGCACATATCTAGCATTATTTAAGGTGTAGGAAAAAGTAGAGCTTGATGTTTGAATGCAAAGAAAACTTGTAGATCTGCATCGTTGAATAATGAGTAGAAATGGAGTTTTGGGGTAGTGACGATTTGGAGGTAGGAATATAGTATTAATGTTTTATGTATTGTATTAGTTGTTAGTGACTTATATGTCATTTGCTAGGGTTTTTAAGAGTTGGATTAGATTTATTTTTGCTTTTTGTCAATAATTTTTTGGGAGGTTCTTCTTGGGTTTTCTTAAAATTCTACTCAAGGTCTATGGGTCTTTCTTTGGTATATCTTAGGCGTAACCAAGATCCATACTTAGTTTGAATTGGTCCAATATGGAATCGTTCCTAAATTTGTTACAATTTTTTTTATATTAGAGAGTTTCCTTGTTAAATGCTAGAGCTAGTATTAAGAAGAAAAACAATAAAAAGGCTTAAGATTTATTCACTATAAAACTTTTGTCATTTGGTTGAAATAAGAAAGATGAGTACTCCATGCTTGTAGCTTGTACTAATGACCTAATGTGTATGTCACACTGACACTTATTATATATATAAAATTGATGACACTCCCAAAGGTAAAAATGGAGCGGTGAAGTAGGCAAGGTTCACCCAATGATTATAATGGTAGCCATCGTGGATTGGCAAGTAGGAGCAGAGGAATCCAGAAGGGTAGAGGCTTGCTTTTGAGGCCACCGCATAGGGTCTCGGAGGATTCAAAAAACCGATGGGGGCAAAATTGGGACGATAGCATGAAGGAGCTTTCTTCCAGACAAAGATCGACTCCATACAAGTGGGGGTCTGTATATGTGTTTTCTAGCAGGGAGGTCAATTTTTCTAATATTGAGAAGAAGATTTGGAGAACTAAGGCTACGTAGGACTCAAAGGCAAAACAACCAATTTCGCAGGAAATTTAAACTGGCCAAAAATTGATTGGTTTCTCTGCACATTGAGTATGAGGGATGGAAGCTTGCAGTGTCGAACCTTCAGGCATGAGCGTTCTTCATGAAGTGGCGAGGTCCTTGGCCAACCTACTCCAAGGTGAAGAAATGGTGCTATAACACCTGGGGACACATCACGTCGCTTAAAACCTTGCCCAATGGGTTTTTTTCTTGTGACCTGTGAATGTGCAAAAGATAAAGACTAGATTTTGAATAACGGGCCCTTCCTCATTGGCAGAATGGGTTTCTTAATCAGACTTTGGTTTCCTAACTTTGATCCTCTGTCGATAGAAGTTGAGGAGGTCCCCATCTAGTTATAATTGTATAATTTACCTTAAGAATATTGCGAGCTTTCAACTCTTGAGCAGATTGGCAATAAGTTGGGGAGATTTGTTAAGGCGGATGAGGTTGTGGAGAACTTTAGTGTCTATGCATGTTTGTGCATTTTGTGGAAGCTCTTTCCCCCTCTCCCAAAGGAGATTGAGTTATGGTCCAATGAAGGGATTAAGAGGCAAAAAATTGAGGTTGAGGAGATTGTTGCCACTTGCAAAATCTACAAGAAGGACGAGCATTCTGTGGATGAATGCATTGTCTTTGAAAAGGGCAAAGAGAAGGTAGGGGACTCCTTTGCAATATTTGAGATCCTCATACTAATGCTGGACCGCAGGTTGGTGAAGGGGATGGCTAGACAAAAATGATGCTTAGCCCGAATCAACCCCGAATATAGGTGGAGATGCAAGTTCTGTGCCATCCTCTCCTGACCTGCCCAGGACCATGTAGGTGGAAATTCGTCCTTTGGATGGATGTCCTCCATTGAACAACAATGGGTTATTTGTTGACCAGATTATCTGTGGAGTGCCAGGAGGGGGTGTGGGTTGGAGGCCTCTCGTATCATTGGTTGCACAGACCGGGCTCCTATTATGACATCTCAAGCAGGGCTGACAAGAATGGAAGATTTGATTGTACCTGAGAGAATCCTCACCCAGAATGGTGATTCGGGGGCTTCTCCCATTGTTTAGTAGATCTCGAAGATGTTTGTTAACAGAGTCTTTGCAAGACATTCCCCAAATGAGGAACTACAACTTTCTTCAAAAGTATATGTCAGGAAGAGTCCATTTCCTCATCTAAAGTCATAGAAGTGGGGCCGGGAGTCTTAGAGCAATGTTGACTTTCCTTTTCAAACCAAGCCTCTCCTCATCCCAGTCACGAAATGGTCACGAATGGGCAAGCCTTTGACGTTTTGCAAACTGAGACAATCATCAAACAGTTAGTTTGCAAGTTTGATGAGGACACCTTTCCGGACGTGGAAGTGAAAGAGGATATCTTGGAAAAGAGGACTATTTGTTAGACTCTATCTACCAATGCATAAATGAAGATTGGGGAAAAATCTTTGAGAGACAGGAAATCTAAGAAGGCTCAGTTGGAAATGGCAGGATGTGCTAGTGGTAAGAGGAAACTAAGATCCAGGAAGGACAGTAACTTTCTTGGCTCATCATGAAAACCATTTCGTGGAATGTTAGGGGCTGCAATGCCCCTGCCAAAAGGTGGTTGATCAAGAGATGCCTTGATCTTAATTGTCTGGACATAGTGTTGCTGCAAGAGACCAAACTGGGTAAAGAGGACATTCAAACTTTCATAAGATCAAGACAAGATTGGAATGGAGTGTTTGTGGAGGCTGAAGTTGCTAGAGGGCAGGCATTTTGTGGAAGGAGAGTGTAAAGGCAAAGGAGATATAACAGAACAAACACTAGCAACTGGTTAAGGTATGGTCTTTAACTTGTGGTAGACAATTCTTTTTCTTGAATGTTATGGCCCCTCTGGTAGTGGTTTGAAGAAAAAGTTATGGCCCCTCTAGTAGTGGTTTGAAGAAAGAGTTATAGAGACAATTATCCGCTACTTTACAAGGGATAAAAGAAGAAGTGGTCATTATTGGGGGTGATTTTAATGTCGCCAGGGGCCGCATAAAAAATTGGGGGACGGTGTGGGAGGCATTTGCTCAACCCAATTAGAGTTTCAGAATTTCATTGATTCAAATGGGCTTCTTGATGTAAATACCAAAAATGGCACATTCTGGACTAATTGGAGGATAGGCGATCATTGTATCGTAGAGAAGCTGGATAGGTCTGCTAGGCGGGAATTGGGCTTTGAGGCTTCTATTATTCTCTTTTCGGGTTCGGACCATTTTCCAATTTCCCTTATCTTGTAGAATGATTCGGTCTCGATCAAGTGCCCTTTTAAGTTTAAGAAGATGTGGCTTTGAGATGGAAATCTTTATTCTCTTATCACTTTGTGGTGGATTGAAGCTCTTGTTGTCATGGGAAACAAAGCATTTTCCTTTGTCAAAAGATTACAATTTCTGAAAGAAAAGTTGAAGAAGTGGAATAGGATGCATTTCAAGAATATATTTGAAGAGAAAAAGGAGAGTGGAAAAGGAGTTAGACTTACTAAATTCGGTCATTATAGAGAAAGGAATGACATAGCAAGAGTATTGTTGGAGCTCTAAAGTTTTGGCAAAATTTGGAGTCCTATATAGTGATAAAACTTTAAAAAATGGCATCCTAAACTCCATGCCCAATAATTGATGATATGATGGAGTACATGAAATGGGATACAAAAATATATTACTTTTCAATTAACATTTGAGGGATTAAGGAGTGAAGCTTTGTGACAGGAACAATCAAAATTCTGTAAGTGAAGGTTTCAGAGATGCTGAAAATCCGACCTTCTGTAAAGATGATGTCGACAAAGAATGAAAACGATCAAATATTGAAAATCTAAAACAGACCTAGTTCGAAAAATCAAATTTCCTATCTCCATTAAAAATCTTATGTTCGTACAATCTTTTTTAGATTTTCGGCCAAAGCCAAATCCAAAAGATAGGTAGTTATTAGTTAATTTGTTGATTAGTTTTTTCAAAAGAAGTTTTTAAATTTTAACATAGGGTGGTGTCTCTTCACCCTAAAGGGGTGTGAAAACTATTCATCCACATATATATGTGGTGTAAAATGTAAACAAATAGATACAATAAAATACAATATTTTACAGATTGGGTAGTTGGATCATTAACTTGTAACATGAACTTGGATGTACCATTTTTTCAAAATCAATAAAGATAATTGCTTTTTCTTTCATCTGTGAGAATTGATTCAATTTCATTTTCGATTAGTCCCTTGGATAAAATCTTTTGATTTTCTTAAAAGTGATAGTTAGATGTTGCATACTTTTGATTAAATTTACAGCTTTATTAGTAATTGGTCTTTTCATCTTGCATGGTAAAATTCAATTGATTTTTGGCCATAATCAATTGGTCTGTCATTTGAAAAGTTAAATTCATTTGAAATAGCTGTGGATTTATCTTAATATATATGCTCATTTGAACACCTTTGAAGTGATATGTTTCCTGCAAACTGTCTCTGAGGTTGTACATAGGGTTGGGATGATTTTGACCCTATTGCCTGTGATAGAATAAGGCACTGATCTATTCATTATTTGGATTATGGTTATTCAGTTTATTGTTTAAAGTTTTGTGACATCTTATCCATATGTTCTTTTCCATTTATACATACATTTTCTATACATTCCTTTAATTACTCAAAGTATTTCAGTTTTGCAGTTTATGATATATTGCTTTCAGTTAGATTTCTTTCAAGTGCCTTCACCATACTTGAGAGAGAGGATTGGAGGTGTGTTCTATCTGCTATAAAAAGCCTTAAGACTTGAAGGATAAGTTTAAGGTGTAGGCTTACCAGCCTTGGTTTTGCAGAGCCAGAATTGCAGAAGGTTCAACCTTGCCTTGGTTGAATCTTGTTAGTTGGCCAAATCATTTGGGTTTCCTAGCATTGGATTGGCATGTCCATAGGAAATCCAATCTGTTGATTTGAGCACCAACAAGTATATTAGGGAGGAAGTCTTACATCAACACTTGGTAGAACTCTTAGCAAGAGAAGAAAAATACTGGAGACAAAAGTCTTGAGAATACTGGTTGAAGGAGGGTGATGGGAACACCAAGTTTTCTTCCATAGCTTGGTGAAGGCTAGAAGAAATCTTAACGAAATTCTAGAAATTAAAGACAGTGAAGGCAAGCCGCTTAGTAACAGAGATGACATTAACAATGAGGCTGTTAAATACTTCAAGAACATGTTAGCTCCCGATTTGGATTCAAAGGATAGGGTTCACTTGGACATCTTGGAGGTCATCCCCAAAACCGTATCAGAAGCCTAGAGTAGAGAATTGTTGAGACTGACAACTTTGGATGAAGTGAAGAGGGCTTCGTTTTCATTGGTAGGGGATAAGGTGTTGGGCCCAAACAGGTTTCCTCTTGCTTTTTTCCAACATTTTTGGGAAGTGATCGAAGAGGACTTATGGGAGGTGGTTGAAGAATCCAAAGTCAAGACTTACATGTCTAAAAAGGTGAACAATACATTGATTGTCTTGATTCCTAAGGAGGCAGTGTAGACTTTCAAGGACTTTAGGCCAATTTCCCTTTGTAACATGGTCTATAAAATAATTGCAAAGGTGGTGACAAACTAGCTGAAAGCTATTCTCAAGGTGGTCATATTGGAGGAACAAAGTGGTTTTGTTCCTAGCAGGTCTATTGCAGAAGGAATTATAATTGTTCATAAAGCAAATCACTCCATCAAAATAGCAAAGTCGGATAGATTGTTGGTGAAATTGGATATCAAGAAACCTTATGACCAGGTAGAACAAACTTGCCTACTCAAGGTTTTGGAGAAGATTGGTTTCGATCCTAAGTGGGTGCAATGGATTAAAAGTTGCATCTTGACCCCTCACATTTTGATATTGGTGAATGACAACCCTCAAGTCTATTTTGCTACCACTAAAGGTATACGACAAGGATATCCTATGTCCACTTTTTTGTTCATCATAATAGCGAAGGTTCTAGGGAAATTTATCTCCAAAGTGAGATTGAAAGGCAAATGGAAAGGCGTGAAGATTGCAGAAGGCTTGGAGGCCACTACACATCTCTAGTTTGCAGATGATTCTCATGGGTGAAGTAACACTAAGGGAGGCTTAGGTCATTCGATACACTCTGGACAAATACAATGCTGCGTTGGGCCAGGTAATTAACTGGCAAATATCAAAAGCAAAAATCAAGGAAATTTGTGGGCCTTCCCCTCTTTGTTGGTGCCATAGAACTACGCTGTGGAGTGAATTGGTGGATAGTTGCCTTAGGAAAATGGAGGGTTGGAAGAGCAGATGGTTGACTTCAACTGGGTGCCTTCTCTTGCTAAAAGCAGTGATATCTGCGATACCCCTATATTCTGTGTCCGTCTTTAAAATCCTAGAAAAAAATATTCAAGTGGTAGAGTAGAAAATGAGGAAGCTCTTTTGGAATGATAACCACAAGCAAGACAAGATCCCTTTGTTGTCCTGGGATAAAGTGTGTGAACCGAAGTGCTGGAGGTGTAGGTATAAGGAAATGGAGTATGATGAATGAGGCTATGGGTGCTAAACTTATTTGGATCATGTATGCAATTCCGCACCAATTGTGGGTCAGAATTTCTTCAAGCTAAGTATCTAGATTCAAGAGATAGGAGCAGAATCCTGACAATTAGGAACACGATTCATGGGTCGGCCATCTGGAACTTTATGAGGTCTTGTAGGAAAGTTGTAACAAAGCACCTCTCTTGGAGGATAGGTGATGGCAAGTCGGCTTCCTTTTGGTATCATTCTTGGGAAGGGTTTAAGGCTTTGCATTTGCAGAATGAGAATGAGATCCTGATTAGAAGAGCAAAAGTTCATTGCGGCAATAAGGTTACGGACTTCATGACCAAGAAAAATTGTAAGTCGGCACTGGAAGGATCCCAAAGACCTCAACTTATCTCAGGAGTTGGACAATCGATTGAAAGAAATTTTAAAAAATAAAAGTATTCTCTTATTAGATACACAAGACAGTTTAGTGTGGTGCGGGGCCAAAGGTGGACAATATGCTGTCAAAATTGGATATAAGTTGCAACATATTGTCCACTTTTGGCCCCGCACCACACTAAACTGTTTTGTGTATCTAATAAGAGAATACTTATATTTTTTAAAATTTCTTTCAATCGATTGTGCAACTCTTGAGATAAGTTGAGGTCTTTGGGATCCTTCCAGTGCCAACTTATAATTTTTCTTGGTCATGAAGTCCGTAACCTTATTGCCGCAATGAACTTTTGCTCTTCTAATCAGGATCTCATTCTCATTCTGCAAATGCAAAGCCTTAAACCCTTCCCAAGAATGATACCAAAAGGAAGCCGACTTGCCATCACTCTCAAATTGTGTTGGAGTAGAACTTGCCTTCCTAAGGCCGGATCCTTTGCGTGGTTGGCGTGCTGGGGCAGGATTCTTACGGGTAAGAGACTAAACAAGATTGGCTTTGCTGGTCCCTTAAGGTGCCTGATGTATAAGTAACAATCAGAATCAAGAGATCATTTGTTGCTTCATTCTAAATTTGCTTGAAGTTATTGGTTGTTCATATGCAGTAAAGCTAAATGGGCAAAGTGTCTTCCCTTCCACCCTCAAAGAAATGTTTCAGGGTTGGAGGGTGGATGTGAGGAAGTCTTTGTATTCTTCAATTTGGCAAATTGGTCAATCTGCCCTCATTTGGGAAATTTGGAAAGAGAGGAACAAACACATTTTCCAGGGAAAAGAAGAGAGCACGCATCAGGTTTGCAATATCCATTTCAAAACTAGTTAGCTCGGCTACGTCTATGGTGAATCGGGACAAGCACCCATATTCCTTAGCAGATAGCCTCGTTCAGACTAACTGGCCTTCATCAAATTCATGCCTGTTAATGGGCCAAAGTGGATTAATCCATTTGCCAATTGTGTTAGCCTGATGGTTTGGAGCACTCTCGAAGGATGGGTGAAAGTGAACTTTGACGGTGCTTCTAAAGGTAATCCAGGGCCCTCAGTTGTGGGTTGTATTGCAAAGTATTGGAGAGGTTGAGCTTTAGCATGGAGCTCTCAACTTTTGATCCTAGGAACAAACAACATAGCAGAGGCAAACATTACTCTCCTTGGGGGTGAACTAGCAAAAAGGCTCGTGATATAACATGTCCATCTCGAAGGGGATTCTTAGATCATAATGCATGCAATCATAAAAGAGAGATCAGAGGATTGGAGGATTGATAAGGTGGTGAAAATCATCAATGGACTACTTGCGTCCTTAAAAAACTTCAAAGTATCCCATATCAAACATGTTGGCAATATAGAGGATGATCATCTATCCAAGATGGCGGTTGGCTCATTAGCTGATGTGGATGCAATGCAATTTTTCGATTTACATCATATATTGAAGAGCCTTAAATCACAGTCACACAAGTTGAGGACATGAACGTTAACACCATTGTGGTAGGTAGGCAGGAATCAGGTATGAAAGATTAGAGATTAGATTTGGTGGCCTTCATCATTTAAGAATTTTATTTGCGCACATTTCAAAATGATTCATATTGAAAGAGAGGTATTTGGAGGCGGTGAGTAGAGCCAATGTGACAAAGTTGCCAAATGATGAGGTTGTTTAAGAGATCTATCAAGATCTTTTTATTATCACACAAGGTGAAGGGAGAAGGCCTGAGGTAGTTGTTATAGCCAGCCTGCCGATTGTAAATGTGGAGGCCTAATGTTTTGTCTTAAGATTGTCGATAGCGTCCGAAGGATTTACCCTTCATATAGTCCCTAATGTTTATTTTCTTACACCTTCAACTAAGGAGGATTTCTTGAACGAGGTGGTGGTGGAAGTGGTGAGTTTGTAGTAAGGAAAATGGTGGCTAACTATTCCCTTCGCACCTCAAAACATATGGTGGTCTTTTGGGGGAAGCTTAAGCTTGATAGGCTAAGAAATATTTTCTGCTTTAAGGATGACGAATGCATCCACAAAGTGTCAATTGTCCTAGATGATGATTATATTGGCATTGAGGGACAATACAAAATTAATGTAGATATCTCATCACTATTCATGGGATGGTGTTTGAAGTTAGGTTCATTTGCAGAGGCGAGATGGTTGGTTACTCCTTGCGTTCGTGAATGGAGAGGCGGTCTTGAAGAGATACTGGTCAAGGCAAGGATGAGGGTGGGTCTGGTGGCATGCGTAGAGGACTGGTTTGAGGTTGGTGACGGGGACTCCTCAATGCATCTGTTCCTCATTTGGAATGTGTATGGTAGCTGAGAAGTGCGCAAGGCAGCGGTAGGCATTGGTCTAAATGAAATTATGGACTACCTCTGTATCAAAGAGGCTCGAGAGCATAGAGGGGAAATTCCTTAGGGTCTGGTAGGGCTGAAACGTCAATGAGGCCGCCTAGTGGGAAGCACCAAGGTCAAGAAGCTCGAATTTCTAACCAAGCATAGTAATGCAGTGTCGACCGGTGGAGCTCAAATTTTGTTTTATGGCTGGCTTGTGGTTTGTGCGAACTGATTTACAATGTACAACTGGCATCTTAAATCTTATTTTTGCAATGTACTTTTGCACCAAAGGTGCAATTTGGGACTTGCCGATTGCGTTTTGAAGTATGGATGGGGGATGGTTTTATTGGGGATAGGGATGAGGAGTACTGGTTTTGCTCCTTTGAGCTTTGCAAAAGAAATTTGTCTTCTATTGCTTCCATGTAAATCTGCACTTTTCTGTAAATTAATACAATACAAAACTTTACCGATCAAAACAAAAAAATTGATGGCACTCCCAAATGCTTCTTCTTGACTTGTTGAAACGCAAACGGCCCTTTTGTTATTCTCTATGAACAATCATTGTGGCGACAACTCACTAGCAAAGGCATTTAGAATGGCTCAACTGTAAGTTCAAGGACTTCTCATTCTCAAATGCAAGAGTAGTCGGGTCACATGCAATCTTGCTCATGAAAAAGCATGCTCATTCAAATTTTGGTTTTCTTGTTCTAATTTTGTGTATTTCAAGTTACATTTTGGTTTCTTGTTTATAGGCTATTGGAATTCATGTGGAGTTTGACTTGTATCTTAGCATTGGCTCACATATGACTGACTAGCATCCACACCTTTCTATGATGCAATCATCTTTTACTTGGTTAACATTGTCTTCTACGGATGTGACATTACTAGACATTTCCCTAAGGATGTAACTCTACTCATTCCTAGCTAGACTTGCATCTAATCTACAAGACATTTTTTGAACACTATTGACTACTACTAGGATTGTGAAACATGTATTTATCCTTTAATTAGATGTGAGTATCATTGCTTGCAATTCCCTATCAGCTATTCTTAGTTTCTTTTGTTGGGTGTTTTGCTTAAGGTGAGATTGTGAGAATATCATTTGCGTTTGACAACACCTTATGCTAGATATTTCAAGTGGATTGTGGTATTTATTCCCTACAAACCTTACCACAATTGCCACTCGCTCATTCTTTGCTGGGTGTTTTACATGTTCTAGATTGTTGTATTTTTAGTGGCTACAACTTTTTGATATGGTCTTACTCTTACCTCACTACATATTAATGATTCCGATCAAGCATTTTATGATATTGATAGTTTCCCTTACCAAAGAGATATCTTCGAGTAAGAAAAAACAAAATAAAATTTATGTGAAAAGAAGATTGGAATGGGGGTCACATTGGATATAAGCAAGAAATTATTTTTGGTGGCTTGTGTAAGATTGTAATTACTGGGTAGCAGCTTGTAATTATTTATGAGTTATTTGTAATGCTTGTGGCAGGGTTGTGTGCCTATATCAAGGGTCATGTGATTTTGAGTAATAAATTTTGAATTACAATTATTTTTCTTGTTGCATTTGTTGGTTTGTGTGTGATGCTGCTAGGGTTGATTGCCTTTCACAAGGCACGCAATCCTTGTTTGCATCAAACTCTTGGGCATGGATACCACAAGAAGTCTATCCTTAGGGGAATATCTTCCCTAGATGCCACATTCATTTTTGGCTCTTCTCCCCTTGCTCTTCTTTGTTGTAGGTTCAGCCTACTTTGCCTTTGCTCCTTGTTCATTCAAAGATGCCCTATCTAGTTTGAACTCTCTAACAAAGGCTTTTCTTGTCAATTTTAGGGAATTGTGGGCTTTGGGGCATGTGAATTATGCCTCCTCTCTCTAATCTATGGGCCTCACATGGATTATCCATCGAACCGTTGCCCAACAGTTGCTAGAAGGTTGACTAAATTCTACCCAAAATCAAACTTTGACACGAATCAAGAAGTTAATTCAACTAAATACAATCTGAAATGTCCAGCCATTTTCAACAAATTTTATTGGTTTTTGCCAAGCTTGATGAGCCTTCTTCATGATTGTGCAACCATGCAATGGAGATTAGTGTTTAGGGCCCCATTGGATTTTTACCCACATGTAAAGGATTCTTGATTATTGACAAAAGGCCACTCTGGATTCTAACCCTTGGCCCTCAGATAATGAATTCCTTTGTTCGTAAAGTCTTGGTACTTGTCATTCAACCCCAATAGAGACTCTTTCCTAATTGCCTGAACTATCTTCCGCTACAATTTGGAATGACTTTGGCTTGTGTATGCTTGATAACTCTATAGGGGAGATTTTGCATTCTTTGAAGAAAACTAAAGATCATTACCACATTACCTTTGTAGAGATCTATGTTGTAATGGACCTAGACAAGAGTCTTCCATAGTTGATATTATTGAAGGTCAGTATTGTTGGTCTCAAATATTACACTATGTCAATATGGTCACTTTGTAGCGCATATTGATCCTGATTCAGACGAGTCAGTTCCCCTTTCTTCTTTTCCATTCAATGATAAGCATATTTTGATTCCTCTAGCTTGGCTATGGGTGATTTGGGTAAGCATTTGTTGGAAAGTGCTCTCATAGATGTCCCCCCTATTTGGTGATGCCTAGGGGGTAATAAAGAAGTTGCCCTTAACATGTCTTGATTAAACTCAAATTCTTATAACATCAATTGATGTAGAGTGCATGCGCATGGACAAGGATGATTGGTTAGTGGGTAAGAAAATGGACTTCTCAGAAAAGGAAAGATTACACGTTCTTCACCTCTTCAATCACATGATCAATAATGGGATATAGGGGTGGGAAAATGCTCATCTCTTGATCATCTTTCATTTTGGTTATCTTGTTATTAGTATTATGCTCCCCTCTTCAACGTCTAAAGCAATTTTACCTGTTTTTGTCATTTTCTTTTTATAAAATGGGTAGGGGACCTACTCCCTCATAGCAATCAAATAACACACACACACACACATCTACGCATGCATGTATGTATGTTTTTGCATAAAATGTGTGTGTTGTCCTCATCTAGTAGGTGAGAGAGTATGTGGGGCGGTTTCCATGGATAAAATGTGTTTGTGTAGCTATCTCTAGTGTGTGTGCACGCGCGCTTGTGTTTGTCTAGCTGTCACCAAGTATAAAATGTGTATGCAGCTATCTTTGGGGTCTGTGTGCTGCAGCATGTTTTTAAAATAATGCCGGTGCTATCTCGGTTCATCTCCCATCTCTAGGTGACTCATTTTAAACTTCAACTATTTATTTCATGGTGGTGGGTATATACCATAATATCAATCAAATTAACTACGATTCCAATGGCGTGTTCATACACTTTGAAGTTTTGGATTTTTAATCTTTAGGAATTGTACAAATTTTAAATTTGTTTTGGAATTGTGTATATATGTGCGTGTGTGTATTATAAAATGTAAATCACTTAGTATTTAGATTTTTTTTTTCCATGTCTGAATTATATATTTTTCTGAATACAGATTACATTGTATTTTAATAATTTTGTTTTGGTTTTCCATTTCTAAAATACCCATCTGCCATTTTTTTGAAAAAAGTTGTATGAGTATTCATTATGGTCCTGTGATAACCAACCATGAGATACACCAATCTCATTTATTTCATATTCGTTTCTAAACACACAACATTTAACATTAGATATGCTATTTAGTATTTTTCAAATGATATCAACAAAATGCCAATTTCTTCTTCCTATTTGTGAGCTTTTGTTCTGGTTAAATGTGAATATATTCAATTGCTTCATTTTTCATATTTGATCTTTGTTTCTCATAGCAGTCATCTAGAAGAAAACACAAACAAATCTTAATCTTTGCAGTCCATTTAAAATTTCAGCATATGAGCTGTTGAGAGAATTCTGATGCTCAAGTGTAGTAGGATACGAGGTAACGTGTAATATCCCCTTTTTGAAATAGGATTTAATAATAACTAATAATAATAATAAAATAAATTATAAAATCTATATTATTAAAATAATATTAAAAAAATTCAGACCTTTGATTTTTCGTAAAAAAATGTAAAACTTGTGGGAAAAAATTCCAGGTAAAAAAGCTACGATTTTTTATAAAAAACTGCTTAAGCACTGATACCATGTTACAAAAATGTATTATTCATAAAAGATCGATTACAATATGGAGACAAAGTCTCCTTATATAGAGAATAACTGAGAACGAAATGGAAATTTTCTAAAAGGCTGACAATAGGAAAGTTTCCATATTATTTAGAAACTAACTAAAAAACTAAAACTTGCCTAAAAGACTAAATATCTAAATATCTGAATATCTGAATGACCATTACTATTATTTACTTTATTATGCTAAAAAATACGGAATCTTGATCCAGTATCACAAGAATGCAATGTCTAGAATAAAAAAAGCTCAGCTGCTATCACTTGGCAGAAGTGTCAACAGATGCAACCAATCCATTTCATATAAAACACTTGTGAGATAAGTTACTAAATTTGAAGTTATAGCACCATGAGCAAATCTCTCTGCAATCTCCGACGTGTGAGTAGGTAGATCCATCCAAAGCAAAGAAGAAAAGGCTTGCTTATGTTGATAGAACAACCTATGTTCCCATATCAACTTATTATTTCCGTTCAGGTATCCCTAACTTACAGAGTAGTCGAAATTCCATTTCTAGATCAAGAGCGAAATTGCTACCTAGGATCAGTAGTAGCACTAGCTTAACCATTACCACCTCAATTACTGACAGAACACCATCACTAGTGGCATTAGCACCAGTAGCTTGCTTTGTTAGCTCAACACCCTATAGGAGTGCCTAGGAACGCCAATGGGAGTACCCCAGACGCCTTGGGTTCTCAATGGATATGCAAATCACATACCCATAGGGAACCCAAGTAGTCTGGGGTGCTCCCTGCATGCTCCTGGTTCTGTGGGCATTCCCGAACCCGAATGTTCCCAAAGCATAGTACCCGGATTCGAAGAACACGGTAGCTTAGACTATAGCCATGTTTGTTGAAGAAAACACAGAAAGGTGGTATCATTGTGGTGTAGTTTGATTTGTCTACGACACCTGAAGGATGAGAGAATTTCGTTGATATGGTATAATGTAATGTGGGGTCACAGAAGACCTGATAGCTATTGATAAAGTTTGCTGCACAGTCAAATAATACTGGAGCAAATTTGAGAAAGCATTTTGTTCAATCCAAATGCAGTAATCAGTTAGATGAGGAAGCAAAGTAATAATGCGGATCATAATTGTGAAACTATCGAATGTTTGTAGTTCTTACATTAGAATGTCTGTTGTTGTAGACCCTTTAGATTTGAAAAGAATGAAAAGATAAAGCAGTCATAGTGGCACATGCAATCCAAGATAGGCAGCAAATGGGGGCACTGAGTAAAAATATTGTAAATGGCTGATTGTTGCTGGGTCCAAGGAATGTGACTTGGTATGCTTCTCTACTGAGCATGCTGGTAAATGGAGTATACTTAGAAAGCATACACATCACAAAATGAATTAATACATACAATTGACACTGAATAGGACAAATAAAATCATTGAGTAAATGATATATAAATTGAGTGCTATGTTGGAAATATGTTCAGGGCACATGTAGGTTAGAATTGTAACCCTATTAGACTGTAATTTATAACAATTCAATGTTAATTAGGTGCCAAGTACAGCTTTTAAAAAAGATTTAGTATTGAGATATTAGTAAAATATACGAACTTGTGGTAATTGTCTTCTTTGTTGACCTGATTCATTCCTTGTTACCATCTCAAAGTTTATACATTTGAGTGTTATGTAGGCTATGACTTCTGCCTGGATCTCCCAGCTCATCTTTGCATTCATGATTTAGCTAAGGTGAATGAATGTGAACTCTATGAGCCATCCGCATTTGGAAGGTGAGGCAAAAAAATGCATCCTAAGGATTTTTCTAGATATTTTGAGCCACTGTTTTATAAGACACAACTTGACATGATGACTTTCCACCCTTGGCAGTTATAGAATACCTGGACCAGAGTTTACTTACCTTTGTGATTTATGTGGATCTCTCAATTCACTTTTGGTATTTTTGTCTATTCACAAAACTTGAATTGGGAGAACTACCTTCTAAGTACCTTATTGTATTTTACTATTATGTCTACTCCTCTTTCAGCATGTGTAGTAGTACATATCGAATGCTTTAACATTTTTGTATTATATATCTAGTTGGGCAATATGTAATTGCCAATTTTAGCTTTAGCTTGATGTTTGTAACTCGTGTCAGGAGAGCAATAACTTCACAGAAAGAGTCGAGTGCTTTCTCCTTTAAAATATCAACTATTTACTTGTGGTTACCTTAGCTCTATCCTATAATTCATGCAAATCTAGTGATTCTGCCACACATTTTTGTATTTCTTTAAAGAAGTCATCACTTCATACACACATTGCCCTTTCCCTTATAATATTGTCTCCCATTGATATTATGTTGTTTGCATGCTACATAACTGATGTGTCTAGTTTGTTCTGATAGCTCAATGATCATGGGAGACTGTTGGATTCAGCAACACTTTTTCTTCTGTATTCTGAACTGTCTACTCTCATTTATCCTTAATATAAATATTGTAGGACATATTGTCTCCTCTTTCATACCTACTGATTTCTTCTTTGAAAATTTGTATATAAATTTGCTCAAATTAGAAAATAAACAGCAGGAAAGATACAGAACAAAATAGCAGAATAACTTAGTTGTAGTCATCAAAAGTTACATATTTATGCAAACCGTGGGGCAACTACATACCTATAAATCTGCTAAACAGATTGACAACAAAGTATTATAGATCGACAACTAACTGATAAAAGGAGGACAACAAAACTGAAGGTGTTCGAAATCAACTTGAACACCTCAGCTCTTATTGACACCTATAGTAGACGTGTCTAGTTCAGTTGGAGCATTATATTCCAACACCCCCTCTTAATGCTACAACATCAAACTAACATAAAACAAACAATACATTATGTAGACATTATTCTTTGAACACAATTCTCAGACCAGTAAGACATCTAGGTATAGTCATGCAGCTATTATCCAAGTTCCCAACATCATTGGATGCCATTTGCACATGAAGTGTCTCATCACCCTCGTAAGGGCGTGATGCTGAACTTCCAGATTTTTCAGATATCCCTTAAACTATCGGACACCAATCCTCCCATGTGTGTCTCTTAACCCCAATGAGGTATAGTTTCTCCGATCCATCAGCACCACAGACTATTGAGCATCTATCTAGCCTCTACTGCATCCTTTCTTGTATTCAAAGCATTGACCTCTTCAAAATAAAACAAGCCCTTCATCTTTAATGATATTATAATCACTATCTTCATCTGATGGTTCCTCTACAACTATTGACATTCTCCTAGCTCTTATAGCTGTAGTGCACTGCTCAGCGATTTGTTTTCAGTAAACTTCGACTTGATAACTGGCTTCTTCTTGATCCTCTGGCAGCTCTTATTTTACCTCAAGATGTTCAATATCTTGAACAACAAACAACATTTCCTTTCCTGTAATTTCAATGGAAGCCATGGAAGAAGAAATTTGGGTAAGACACTAGGCATCTCAAATTCCTCCAACTGTAAACCATTGAGCAGAAAACAAAAAAATTAGCCCCAAAAATTCTCACACCAGCAATCAGTAGCTATAGGATTGGCTTTTGAACAGGACGGGCAATAGAACTCTGACTAAATTGCAGAATTTCTCACATGGAGTCAGATGAAGAATTCATTTAGCAGCTAGAAATGGCTCTTAAAAACAATGGGCTAACAAGGAATTGTTGACAGGATGGACTTCACCCTCACACAATGTTATGCCCTTATATTTCAAAAAGAACAGCCCATGAGCTCTGACACCAAATTTGAAAATAAACAGCAGGAAAGATGCAGAACAAAATAGCAGAATAAATTAGTTGTATTCATCAAAAGATACATATATATGCAAACTGTGAGGCAACTACATGCCTCTAAATCTGCTAAACAGATTGACAACAAAGTAATATAGATTGGCAACTAACTGATAAAAGGAGGACAACAAACTGAAGGTGTTTGGAATCAATTTGAACACCTCAGCTCTTATTGACACCTATTGCAGACATGTCTTGTCACGACCTTGAATATTACATATTTTATTGATTTTTTTTTAAAGTCTTAAGTAACAAAACCTATATATATAGAATACTATTATTCTTAATTACAATGTATAAATTGATATGTTTTAAATTGAATAATATTAATAATTTTAAAAAGTTACATATTATAATATATATAATGTTTTTATATTAAAATTATACATGACTTAACGCATGCGTAAAGAAATTTGTTCTTTTAAAATACATGACAATTTTTTTAAAACAATTTTAGTGTGAGTTAAAACAGGAACACACGTTTTATGAGTTTTGAATTAAATCAAACCCCAAATGCAATTATATTGGTCTTTATATGTCTAAGTCGGTTGGAGCATTATATTCCAATAGCTCATAGAGTTAATAATATTATATGACAATTAAATTGAAGATGACAGTTTGTAATGTTCTTTTAACTTGACCTTTTGAAAATAAAAATGTGCTAGGTCATCAGGTCATGCCCGTACAGTAATTGAATTCATTTAATATAATAGAGAATGTTTTTTGTAGCATGGCATCTTAAATGAATTTCGCCTTTTCTGTCCGATGAGTTCTGATGCTAAGTTTATTTGCTTCCAACCAAAGGATAACAAAACAGTTGCGGTGCTACCACCGAGAATATATCCAAGAGTTCACCGCAGAGGCAGTGTCATTTTTGCTGCGAAATTCATCGGTGAAGCAGCTTATTAAAGGTTTGGTGTTTCCGGAACATTATCTTATTTTTCCTTTGATATGACAACTAGAATAGTTGTGTTTGCTACTTTTTTGAGGCTGCACTGCATATTTCATATTTTCATCTTTGTATTTCTGTGTTGTTTACCAATGATACCTGTTGAGAGTAGTTCTTTGTTTTATACTACAAGTTTATCCGCATACTTCATGTTTAGTGAAGTGGCATGTGGCACTGTTAATCGCTCATAAATTGTTTTACTATCTTGGCTTTTTGAAATATGAGCAGATTAAAAGATATCTTAACAAATTTCTCAAAAGTAATGCAAATGTCTTTAGATTATGATTAATCAAAAAAATACAACAGCTAGAAAATTTAGTGATAGCAATTTTTAAAGGAATAATTTAAGTGGTTCTTATTTCATCTTTACTGAAATTTAACAATAAACAGGATTTACTAACATACCAAAAGCTTTGATTTAGATGTTTTATTTGTGTTTTTACTGTTCTGTTGCAGTGCTGCAATAATTGATATTTTCTGTTCAAATTGATGGCTTTTTGTTGCTGTGAAGTGTGGAAAATGAGTTGGTTTCCAGTTATAGCTGATAATTCACTCCATGTTTCTGAGATTCATGTTGTCCTTTCTTGGATTAACCACCATTACATGTGATATATGTTTCTGGAATCAGCAGGTATTCAGAAAGTCATAGGAGAAGTTGTTATCAAGCCTTCAAAGGAGAAAACAACAGGATGTAGTGCTTTGCTGTGGCACACACTGAAGGGTCCAGCTTCAAGATTTCATTCCAGAGCTGAGCAAGTTCTTCGCCTTCTCTTGGATAAATTTACTTACTCTAAGGCAATCAAGAAAGGCCATGGTACGTTTCCTTGAGCAAAATTCAATATGTAAAATTCATTTTGGCGCATCCTGCGCACAACCAATTTAAATTGGGCTTTCAGTTATCTGTTCTAACTCAGCTGAGAACATTTGGACTTCCTGTTTGAAATCCTTGAAATATTTTGAATTTTCCATCACCTCTTCTATTTATACATGTTTATGTGATCAAATCCTGCTTGAGATCCTCTAAATATTTTCCACTTTTTATCACCTGTTCTATTTATAGGTGTTCATGATCAAAAAGACATAACACACAAAGTTGAACAACCTAGAAGAACAAATATCTATGAACTCAATACCTATAACAAATGAGTCCACTTATGGTTATTGAATTACAATTCTATTTTTCAATATATGCACTTAACTAATGTGTGCAATGTTGTTAGCAATGGATGTCACATCATTAGGCTGTTTACGTTGCATTGCCTGTGCTATTTACTGGTTTGCTCAACATGCATTGTTACCTTATTTATTTATTAATTAGGAATTGAGAATTGTTTCCACTTTGCTTGTCTTGACATTGTTGGAATATTTCAATTCACTTATAGCAGTGAGATTTTGGCTAACTCCCATATTATAATACTGTTTCATACCCAACTTTTTGCATTTGTTTTGAGTTCAATTCGGAATATGGTGTTTTGATTTTATGACAAGAATATCTATATCGTATACGGCACTATCACATGTTCAGCTTCAAAGATGCTTTGTGCTTTCTTGATATCTTTATAGATTGTAGTATAATGTGTGCAATTTAATTTTTGTTTATTTTTAACAATCATTTAAGGTACACACTGACTTCTCAAGGGAAAAAATAGAATTTGTTTTTAAGAAATATTATAAAATGAGGATATATTAAAGGGCTTATCCTTCTCAATACGGATAGAAATAAAGCCTATTAAAGATCAAATTTTGTGCAGTCCCAAAGCTGGGGGACAGACAGATGGATCCTTACATAAACATAACCTAATTATCATAGAGCACTGTAGAGATCAAAATTCGACATAGAGTACTGTAGAGATCAAAATTCGACTTAGCAAAAGAGAGTTACCTCTCTTACCAAGTTACTCCAATTGCTCTACCCTAGGGTTGACAAGCTTAGGTTTTTGTTTAAAACTAATCTAATGTTTGATATTATGCCTATGAACCCATTTAGTGCTTTATCTCTAAATTGATGTTTGTTTGATAAATGAAGCTAAAACAAAAACACTTAAAGAAGGAAATTGATAGTAATTACAAACAAACTGATGAACACAAATATTAATTGAATGTAGAAATGAAAGAGAAATGTGGACTGAAAGTTTGGAGCTGATTGTGTTGGATGCTAGTGCTTTGTGTGGATGATGGTGACCTGCTGGAGTCCATTATGAACATAAAACTCAGGACAGTAATCTGTTTAGAAAAATGTCACCCATATGTGTGAGAAATAAAATCCAGGAGTACATCAGAGTTTCCAAAAACAAGATTAGTATAATAAGTTATAACATTGCAATAGACTAATCCATTGAAAGAAATCCATACAATGATAACAAAGGAGAGATTAAGAAGAAGATATCACCAAATGCCAAGGGAGATGAAACAAATCTACAACATAAGAGAAGAGAAGCGTTACTGTGGTTGTTTGGGGATTTGCCTTTAGGTCAAATCCCTGTTTTGGTATTTCTATCTCCACAGCAGTTTGGTTTTTGATAATATTTGGAAATAAAATGACAAATGCAAAGATAAGAAAAATGCTAGAGAAATAGAATGATAATGATAATGATCGTAGATGCCAAAATGCTATTAACAGTAGGGATGTAACAAAGATAACAATGAAATAGGTAGAAGAGATTGGAGAAAATACATAATTCTCTGAAGTGGCCAACAAGAGATAGTGCTGGACTGTAGGAGTTGATACCATAATCTCCATGAATGCAACAAGTACAATGAGAGTCTTACATGCAAAGAATGCCGGTAAGATGCTTTACAAAAATGGAGATAGTTCGCACTTTGCCAATGGAGAACTTGAGAGTTTTTCTTTTTCTTTTTCAAAGTGATAGAATTGAGAGATTGATAAGAATGTTTGAATGAGGTCAAAGAGACAAAGAAAAGGTGGATATTCATCCCAAATCTCTTTAGGGTGGTTATCTTGCAAGTGTAGACATTGGCAAACAAGTAAAACACCTGAAAATGGTCACTGAATCGCAAATTGTCGTGTGATGCTAGCGTATCACACAAACATTTGCATGTAGTGCTTCTGTTTGGGTAATTTAGACCAAACAAAGGCTCAAAAGTTTAGGAGAGACACAAGGATTAATAAAAATACAACAAAAGGGTGCTAATACTTTGGCATCAGGATAGCGCAAGCTTAAGGTATTAGAGTGAGTGCAAGATACAATGTGAGGGCATAAAATTATAAATGTTACAAGCACCAGCTAAATTTAAGGCACATACATAAACCCACTTTCTATATGGCTGAGAGCTTACAACAACTAACATTCATAGACTATATGCTAGCAATAAAGGAAACCACCCATTCAAAAGTTTGCAGAGGGAAACACTGTAACCAAGAAGAACAGCAGATCAACATAAAAAGACATTAGCAATTGTGCACTGACTGAGGGACTTTTGCTGTAGGAACAGAGTGCCAACAAATGACCTGCTTGAGAACCCATGCTCTTGCCATATATGGGAGTCACCTCCACCTTTATTGGAGTGGAGACTGACTTTTGCAAGCCTGCCAACTGAGTGCCGTCTATTAACTTTGCTCTATGAGCTACTGTTGTCAGGCTGTCATTTGCATATGATGGAGGAGAAAAAACCATTACAAACCATTGTTGGATATTCCATCATTTGCACCCCTATGGTTGTTTAATTGTTTGTTTGTTTGTTTTAGGTTTGTTATTGTTTTGATTATATGTTAATAGTTTGTTTTCAACATGTGGTATTCCTGTAAGATTGTTCAACAGAATGTGTTAATGATATTTTGATATTTATACCCATCATCTAATACAAAGTGAATCATCGGGTTTATCTTGAAAAATGTTAATATGGTACCAGAGCAGGGAGAATACCGTGGGTTTGAAATTTTTATTATTAATGCTATTATAGAGAGAGGGAGAGGTATCAGGATCGGATCTTTGCACAAGTTTTGGCAAATAGGAGTAATGTGTGGAGAAGGATATCATTAGTATCTTCCAGATTACATTTGTGTATGGTTATCTTGTACCATGGTCAAGACATTTTGAGATTGTTTTTTGTAGATTTCTCTCAGTCTAGTCAATTTATGAAATTGTGGGTGCTTTTTCCAGTCAAATGATAAGAGTCAACACTTGAAATTGTGAATCAAATTGTTATTTTTTAATTCTCAGCTATTGTTCTCGCTGGAAGATCTACTCGTGTATCATAGTGAGAGTCCTATGATTGGGTCTGTAAGTGGAGCAATGCGCAGGAGTGACATGGTGAACTCTCTGGTTGGGCACCACTACCAACTCCTGGTCCAGAGGAAAAGCCATGGAAAAAATACAGAAATAGAACTTTCCCTTTCTTTTACGATAATGCCCATAACAAGATATCCTTTGAGCCTACTACTTCAACGCTATCAAAGCTGCCATTGAGCACCTCATTGATCTACCTCGTGTAGAATCTCAGGTGTTTGGTCTGTGCTATCAACTTCCCTCAGATCCAAGTAGCCTACTACCTCAACGCTATCAAAGCTGCCATTGAGCCCCTCATTGATCTACCTCGTGTAGAATCTCAGGTGCTTGGTCTGTGCTATCAGCTTCCCTCAGATCCAAGTAATTTACACTTGCCTTCTCTGTTTTTTAACTTTGAGGGTGGAAGGAATATGCGTCTTTCTATAGACAATATGTATGTTAGGTTGGACGAGGATGTCTTATGCTTGGTCCTGACTGCCAATCAGGATAATTTCAGGATCTTGGAAAGTGAGAACAGCAATGATTGTATTGAAAGACCTTTGGCCGGATGATGTTATGCATCCTCTTGACAAACAGAATAAAAGACTTCTAAGAGCTATTCCAGGCTTGAATGAATTTGGCAAGAAGGTGAAGTTCATTGAGTTGCAGCTAATTCAAAGATTGAAGAAAAATCAAGATATTGAAGTTGGTGCTATTGGGCCCACGGACATTATGATCAGTTCATTTCTGTAATACTAGCTCTTGTTTATCATTACTTTCAAAATTTATCTTTTGTGTATTATAATATACCAAACATTCAATTAGTAGCACCAATTTTACATCTATTAGTATATGATGCTTACAAATTCTCAAAAAGAAAAAGTTTTATTGTAACTGAAGTTTCATTTTAATGTATATTACATTGTATATGTTATTTTTATTGTGGTAAAAACTTGATATATTAAGTTTAACAGAGATCGAATGATCTATATATACAAAAGAATAGACAATGTTTCCTTAGGAAACAATTGTAAAGAATAGAAACATTCTATTCTAACTATAAAAAACTAAATATTAGAAACATTCTAATATTTACAAGCTATTTACAAATAGATAATAGATAACCATTAATGGCATATAAATATAAATTTAATACCCTCCCTTAATGGTTAATCTATCCACTACACCAAGCAGTTCTATGAATTTGGCAAACTTGTTTGGACCAAGAGGCTTGGTGAGAATGTCCGTTGTAGGAAACCGTCTTCAACCAATTGCCGAATATAGTGACAGTGAATATCTACATGCTTGGTTCTTTCATGGAAGACTGGATTCTGTGCTAACTTGAAAACACCAACTTGATAACACCTTCGTTATCAACAAACAAAGTGGTCGGGCCTGCTAGTGACATCTGCATATCCCCAATCATCTGACGAAGCCAAACAGCTTCACAACCTGCCTTAACTTTCACTCTGTATTCGACCTCTATAGAGGAGAGAGAAATGACCTGCTGCTTCTTACTGGTCCATGTGACGACACCGGATCCCAAACTAAACACATATCCAAAAGTTGACTTTTTATCGTCAACAGAGCCTGCCCAATTTGAATCTGTGAATCCACTGAGTCTAGGATTAGGACTCTGAGAATAGAGAATCCCATAATCAGGAGTGCCCTTCACATAACGAAGCACACACTTCGCAGCCATCCAATGATCAGCCTTGGGAGCTGTCATAAACTGTGAAATGTAGCAGACGACGAAGCTGATATCAGGTCTAGTAGCAGAGAGATAGATAAGACTGCCTACTAGTTTCCTATATGTAGTATCATCAACTGGAGGAGAATCAGACTTGGCTGATAACTTCATACCTTTCTCCATAGGTGTAGATGCAGGCTTGCAATCCTGCACACAAAACTTATCTAACAGAGCCTTGGCATATTTGGATTGAGAAACGAATATACCAGAAGACTGATGCCAAACCTCAACACCAAGGCAATAATGCATGAGGCCAAGGTCAGTCATATCAAAAGACTGGCATAAATTATGTTTGATTCCCTGAATCAAAGATGTCAAACTGCCAGTGATGATCAGATCATCCACATAAATGGCCAGAAGGATGATGTCACTGTCAGCAGTCTTGATGTACAAATTTGAGTCTAAAGAACTCCTCTGGAAGCCTTAATCACTAAGGTACTTATCAATTTTCATGTACCATGACTTGGGGGCCTGCTTCAAGTCATAGAGAGCTTTCACCTGTTTGATGGTGTTCTTTACTAGCAACCTTGAAACCAGGAGGCTGCGTCATGTAGACCTCTTCCTGTAGGTCACCATTCAGGAAAGCACTCTTGACGTCCATCTGATGGACCTGCCAGCCAAACTAAGCTGCTATGGCTAGAACTAATCTGATAGTGCTCATTTTTGCTGTAGGAGCAAAAGTCTCCTCATAGTCAATGCCCCGACGCTGAGAAAAGCCCTTTGCAACTAAACGAGCTTTGTACTTATCCAAAGCACCATCAGGTTTGTACTTAATTTGTAGACCCATTTGCAACCAATGGGTTTCTTCCTTGGTGGAATATCAGAAAGGACCCAGGTGTGATTCTTCAGCAGGGTTTGGTGTTCAGAATTCATGGCTTGTTCCCACTTTGAAATTTCTTTAGCCTCTGAGTATGTCTGTGGTCCAAACACACCGTGAATGTTGGCCATGAGAGCAATATTGACAGTCTCTGTAGGTTTGCTCTTCTTTCAAGCAGTTCTCCGCTCGATGAGCTCATCATCCCAAAGATCAACAAGTGTCCTAGCCCACCATTTAGGCAGGAGAGGAGGAGGACCAACATTATTATCAGGCAATGCCCTATGATCAGATTCCTCATCAGAAGAATTTGGATCAAAATCAGGAGAGGCATCTGCATATCTAGGTGATCCTGGAGGAGAGGCCGGAGGTGTCTGTACAAGAATCACTGGTACTAGTGGAGCTACTTGAGCTGTTGGAGCCCTCTCTGGAGATGGACCGAAAGGAAGGCGAACTCCCAAATCACGAGCCTTCATAGGCTGGTTTGCTGAATCAGGAACAAGAAAGACAGACATGAAAGGTCCTTGCTGCTCATCAAAGACTACATCACGACTATACAGGAGACAATATGTCTCAATGTCGATCAAGCGGTAGGCTTTGTGAAGACTACTGTATCTAGCAAGCATGAGTTTTTGGCTCTTGGCATCCAACTTGGTGCGTGATGCATCAGGGATCCAAACATAGGCAAGAGAGCCAAAAACCTTCAGGTGATTGATTTTGGGCTTGCGACCTGACCAGGCTTCTTTGGGAGTCTTGCCTTTGACCGCCACAGTGGGTGACCGGTTTAAAAAGTAGACTGCAGTGTTAACTGCTTCCGCCCAAAATTTCTTTGGAACATGTCTGTGCTCAAGCATAGACCTAGCCATCTCGGTGATTGTTTTGTTCCGACGTTCAACTACACTGTTCTGTTGTGGTGTGTGGGGTGTGGTTAACTGTCGCTTGATGCCATGAAGATCACAGAAGCTAGAGAATTCAGTAGAACAAAATCCCCCCCCCCCATTATCTGTCCTAAGAGCAATAATAGATTTCCCACTCTTTTTCAACTAGAGGTTTAAACTTCTGAAATACAGTAAAAGCTTCAGATTTCTTTTTAAGAAAATAGACCCACATTTTTCTACTGAAATCATCAACAAACAACATAAAATACCTAGACCCAAGAACAGAAGGAGTGGCCATAGGGTCGCAGATATCTGCATGAAAAAGCTGAAGTACCTAAGAAGCCCGCCATGAATCGCCAACAGAAAAAGGTGTGCGATGTTGCTTCCCAGCCTGGCATGCATCATAAACTCCAAGCTGCTGATTTTGAATCTCTGGCAATCCAAGGACAAGCTCGTCACGAGCAAGTTGAGAGAGATAGCGCACATTGAGGTGCCCATAATGCTGATGCCAAAGATAACTAACAAAAGACTGCCGAGAAGCCATATCAAGGTCCTGAGAAGTACCAGAATCTGCAAGTTTGAAAAGACCATGATCCTCATGACCAATTGCAACAACAGATCGGGTCTCCCTATCAGTGATGGTGCACTGATGGAAATTGAAGGTGATATCTAGCCGTGGAGAGTGTCGCAACATCTGACTGACTGAGAGTAGATTTAGTTCCATCCTTGGAACGTGGTACACATCGAGGAAAATGAGATTCCTCCCAGCAGACTGAATCTGAATGTTGCCTTTGCCGACAATAGTGTACTCTTCCCCTCCACCAAAAATAACAGAATATGAATAAGGTTGGTAGTTAGTGAACTAGTCTTTGCGATGGGTGAAATGACAAGAGGCACCTGAATCAATGTACCAGGCAGACGACTTGACATGATCTGCTGGTCTTTTAGCCATGAAGGCGTAAAAGGCAGATTCTGTCTGCTCAGTGTGCTTTGCGTTGTTTGCTTTGGGCTGCGAACCAGATTGCTTAGATAGGGCAGCTAAGCGCTTCCGACATTAAACCTTTGTGTGACCATACTTGTGGCAGTAGTTGCATTGAATGTTCTTTTTCTTGGAGCTTTCTGTTGCTGGAACAGAGGGCCTCTGCTGAGAAGACTGTTGATAATACTGCTGAGAATGAGACTTGCCCTTATCCTTCTAAAAGGATTTAGCAGAAAAGGCTTGCTCGGTGGAGGTGGAGCTGGAACTTCTGCCGAACTTTTGTTTCTATCGATCTTGTTGAAGCTGAAGTGTGCAGAGATCGGTGAACTTCAGATCAACACCAATAGAGGTGATGTTGAGAGTCTCGATAAAATGCTTGTAGGACTTGGGTAAACTTTTGAGAGTGATTACCACAATGTCCTTTTCCTCCATCTTGCGTCCAATGGCAAGCAACTGATCACGAATTTCGTGAATTCGATTCAAGTAATCCTAGAGCGATTTTCGCTTATCCATGACAAAAGAAAATAGTGTTCTTGGGAAAGAAAGCCCTACTTTTATCTGACGTCTCATGTAGGGTTTTGAGATGCTCCCATATCTCGGCAGCTGTTTTGCCGGATGGAATCTGAGGGAGCTGATCATCAGCCACTGATAATTTGAGAAACATTACTGCTTCCCGATTCTGCTGGTCATAGGTAACCTGATCAGGACCAGCGGTAGTTGGACACTTAGTAGTACCCAAAACCACCTGATTGCTGCCGCAATATTCGAAGATGGTTAGCATCCGTTGCTTCCACGTGCTATAATTCCGACCATTAAATTTCTGATTTCCCTGGAGCAGTAAACTGGTTAGTTATGCCATGACACAAATTTCAATGAAAAACGTGAAGAACTGAGAAGGCACATACTTCGAGGCAAAATGTCAGAAGACCCAGAAAAAAGTAGTGGTACCTAGAAGCAAACTCTAAAAACCCAGAAGGAATATGTTGTTAGATTCTGGATTCGCTAGCTCAAAAATCGAGGAAAGGAAATCAAGGCACCCAGACAAAATGGATGAACCTAGTGGAGCTCTTGAAAAACCCACCAAAAATCTGCAATTAGATTTCAAAGGTGGCAAATAATCTGGGAGTTTCGAAGGAAACCCTAGCCGCTGGAAAAAATGTCCAAAAAATTGCAGAAAAAACGTCACAGATGGCTGCTGGTTTTGACAGAGATGGTGGATTAAGAGCCGTATGCCCTTCTTCGAGCACCAGAGGCAGAAAATGCGGGTTACAAGCACCAAATCGCGGGTGTTTTATGGCCGAAAACACGAACGACGAGCTGCCAAAGTTCAGTCGCGGGCATTTGTGGTGGAAGAAAACGTAGACACCGCGGGTTTGGGGAGCCACAGACATACACGGGAGTGGTCGTTTTTGCCAACAAAACGTTTGTGGTAGATGGATACAACAACCAAGGCGCACCCGCGGAGAAGAACGACAACCCACAATATTGCAGAAAACCCTATATGGGTTTTTAAACAATCTGCAATAATTTCAAAAAACAAGAGAAAAACCCGACCAAGCAATGTCAGGCAAAACTGTATTTCGAAAAATAGCACAAGAAATTTCAATAACGAAATTGTTATTTTTTCGAATTATTTTAGCTCTGATACCATATTGTGGTAAAAACTTGATATATTAGCAGAGATCGAATGATCTATATATACAAAAGAATAGACGATGTTTCCTTAGGAAACAATCGTAAAGAATAGAAACATTCTATTCTAACTACAGAAAACTCAATATTAGAAACATTCTAATATTTACAAGATGTTTACAAATAGATAATAGATAACCATTAATAGCATATAAATATTAATCTAATAATTTTTATTCCTATATTATCGTCACCTCTATACCAAATTGCTGATCTGAGGGACGAGAACTAGGATAAAATAACATCTATATCTATTTAGCAAAATGGCAAGAAGTTCTCCAAAAATTTCTTCTTCCAGATTTGTAGTTGTTGCGTGGGAACAACTACTCTGCATGGTAGACCAAACTTAAAACTCAACTCGAGTTTGAAGAAGTTTGGGACGTGGTCAACAGTACCACAACATGTCATAGGACTGATGTTGATGAGCAAAAGAAATTTGATCAAGCTGATAGATGATACACGATCTGGACCTGCTAGTGGCAGTGCAAGTGTGTAAAGATCTAAATGGGGAAACTTGTACTATAATTTGAAGATTTATATAATGGGAACGGTCTAGGACTCCAATAGTTTTATGTGATCTTTTCAGTTCTTTGATTTATTGTTTATTGAGAGGTTAATTATTTAGAAGGTAGGTGTAAGGATGTCTTGAGTCATAAGCCTCATTTTTCTTTTAATGGGGAGGTTAATATTCAGAAGAAGATACTTTATGTATTTATTAAGATAATTTGTTTTTTTCTTTGAAAAGCTTTGATTTTGTCGTAGAAATTACATTATAAAATCAGTTCCAGGAGTTCAATGAAAAAGCATTGATTTTTTTGAACACAAATAAAGTAAAGTAGGATAATCTCAGATTGCTCAAGGATCGCTGATTCTCGTACCTCATAGATTGTTGCCAATGCACTTGTTGTTTTTTACCATTGGATTTTAGAAAGGGAACTAAACTGGCAGGCTAAAGAAATTTCATCTGTTTCTAATCCCCTAAATTATAGACGTATGGGTCTTCTTGTATAATAAAGGAACCATACAGCAGAGTGATAGTCCCTATATAGGAGCAAATCTTGGGTAATGTCAATTGAGTCACTTATGCAATTCTTAAAAGTTCACATTTAGTTGTAGAATTGTTAGAAGATGAAAAATATGCACTAAATTTGATTTTAAGCATCCTTATTTATGTTCTGTAGGTGTCAATATGATTATTGAGGTGGTGAAGGGAACTTTTCAACGATTGTGTGGAGAGCTTAACCGTGAAGATTTGAGATTACTTTGGGATTGTTTACTTGAAGAAATTTCTTGCTTGCTACATAACTCCTGCATGGAAGGTGTAAATGATGCAGATCCAGTGTCTACGCATCATTTCCCAACAAAGGAACCCCTAGCAGATACACTAATGGAAGAACAGGGCAATGTGTCTTCTAGACATGCACTAATGGACATGGGAGACAGCAAAAAGAAAGAAGACTTTATACATCTTAGTCTTGTGTTATCATTACTTAATGCTATACTTGAATTTCAGAATGGAAGCAAAGTTAACGGTGAGATTATAATTTTGCTTAATCATTTCTGATTATTTGGCTGAGTTTCTTTCTTGGTTTGAGTGCTTACTTATTTGCGAAGTGTAATGTTTCAGATTTGGATCTGGTTCTCAGAACTTATTGTTGATTGTACCTTTAAGTTTGCTTTTCATATGATTATTGATATATCTAATTTGATATTTACTTGGACTTTGATATGTGATTCAAGATTATAAGCAGTTGTTTGCACTTGCTGGTGAACTAGTCAAGTTATTGATCAGTCCGCTATGGACATCAATATCAAAGGAGGATTCGATAAAACCAGTCGCCTCAGAGACATATAGGTTTTTGCTTGCTCTTGTGCATAATCATGCACGTGTCGGTGGTGTAAGTGTAGGTCCCGTAGCCATAATAAATTTATCTGTACAATGGGCTCCTGTGTTTCAAGGGAAAGATGATTGGTATGTTTGTTACTGCCTGTTGTGGACAGGAATTCTCTTATAATTTCTTCTATTATCTTTCATGTTTTGTTTTCTAACCTCTAAATCATCCAAGTTAATCCAGTTCTCTTTCCTCTGCAGGCTATTGCCTTTTATAAAAGGTTTGCTTGATGAAGATCTATGTGTGATGTATCCTTTCAGCCCTTATATTATCAGGTAGTTTATCTTAATCCAGTTTTAGTAAATGGACCCTTTCTTGTTGAGATCCTTGGTCAGGAAATGTTTGTTAATATAATTATAAGTTCAACCATGCTTCTTGGCAGTGCCTTGGATAATTACATTGAAGTATCACCTGCGGATGTCATTTCTTTACTGGTGAAATATGTTGATAAAATACAAACAAATCCCCAGTATTTGTCTAATCTTGGTGGTAAAGACGGAAAAATTACAAGAAATGTCTGTTCATTTCTGATACAAGTCATCAAGTCTGCAACAGAAAAAATGATTGCCAGAAAGGATGATAAAGAGGATCTGGACCTGAATACTTTATTGCCAGAAGCACCTA
>MU224557.1:959332-972289 GCA_018584345.1 Thuja plicata
TTTCTGATACAAGTCATCAAGTCTGCAACAGAAAAAATGATTGCCAGAAAGGATGATAAAGAGGATCTGGACCTGAATACTTTATTGCCAGAAGCACCTATTATCTGGGGAGCACTTAAGTGCTATCCGTACTTCTTTTCTTCAGAAGACAATGCATCATTACTGTGGGAATATGCTTTGGCTATAGACAAATTTTTGAAAGCTGAAACAGGTAAAGCTACCTTTCTCTCTTCTACTTGTTATAGTAATTCTAGCATGCCATATCTTGTTTTTATATTTAATTTGGCCTTTAGAAGGTTATGTGCAAGCAATATGTGCACTGTAGTTTAACACATTTTTTTGGTCCTGCAGAAAATGTCAAAGATCATTCAAGGAAAATGTGGGAGTGTATGATAGGATCTACATTGAGATCTCACTTGAAGTTACTGAGAGCTAACACTCCCATTCTGTCAACGCATATGTTTGACTACATAAACTTTGCAAGATGTTACAGGTTATCACCTCATGTTTTAAGTGCAGTAGCTGACTTCTTGGATGCTGTTCTTGGGTGAGTGTAATTATCCTTACATCTTCAAATGCCCTTTTTGATTTCTGGAAGAACCTGGCTTGGTTTTATTGAAAGTTTGACCTTGACACACTGACACTTTTAAATTCAACAGGTCAACGGAATGCATCAATAACAAAGATAAGGAATACCATTCAGAGCTTAGAATTGATAAAACTCCAAATGCTTTGATTCTATTCACTGATAATTTGGGAATGCCAGACAAGAACATGAGGCTTTCAACTTTAAGACTTTTAAGCCACTATGAACCATATTGTGTCCCAAAACCTGAGATTGTAGAAAGAGCAGACAAGCGAAGGAAGATTGAAGGAGTTAAGACTGGCGATGAGGTTTCCGATCCCTACAGCAATGTATGCTCCTTAATTGCTATTAGTTTTTTAAATGCATAGTGCAAGACTGTGTTGAGTAAAAGTATAACATTTAAACATCAATTTGCTGAAATTTACAGGTTATCCAGCAGATTTTTTCCATTGAAACAACCCCTATGTCCCTTGTTACAAGCAGGCAGGCAACAGTTCTTATCTCAAAAATTCAGATTGATCTCTGTGCAGGAAGGATCCCAGATTTATATATTGGGGTTCTGTTCCATGGTCTGATTGGTGTACTTCATAATCGTTTTGGACTTTTGTGGGACTCTGCAGTAGAATGCATTGTGGCTCTGTTAGAGAGGCATGAAAAACTCATATGGGATGACTTTGTGCATTATCTCGGAAGAAGCCAATCTTTGTTCTTTGCATTGCCTGAGGGTGAACTGAATCTTAAGTCCAATGTTTTAGGGGCATTAAAAGGTATTGTTTATGCTTTATCATAAGGCTGATTTTTGTATTACATTTACTTCCAGTTTCCATTTAAACAAAAGGCTTATCTTAATCAAAGGGATAATTGCTCAAATATATTTAGGGAACGTACTTAATATTCTATAGAAATTTCAATTTGAAAAAATCAGAGCATTTTTGTCAGAATCATTTGCATTTGAGGCATGAAACTGTACATTGAAACTGTATATTGTTAGGCTCTCATCTTTTTGGTGTTGAATGAGTAACCCCTACCATGGCTAGGTCAACCTTAGGCACTCCATCCCAGAGTGTGTTTTGGATATATCTCCAAAGCTTACTCATGCCACTGTGATTTGTAAGCTATCCATAGAAAAAGTATTGTGTACTTAATCACATGTAAACTAATGATATAACACACAATCTGACTGGCTTTGGTTTTTCCTATGCAATTTTAATAGCTGTTTTGCACCATTGTCATTTATATTCGAGATGGTTGGTATCATGGATGAACTGTTAGGTTTTTCAATATCTAGTTTTAGTTTAACTATTATTCAACCAGCTTCACCTTAGCCAAATACATTCTCCGAGGGTTATTATCAGAAGCTGCATCAGTCCATTGGATGATGTTGACAGTTCTTCAGCTCGGAGCATTGATACAGATATATATGTTTGTACTTGTTATCTTGGCTATGAGTTGCCTGTCATGAATTTACCTGCTCTTATTCTGCTTTTGTTAGTTTTAGCATTTACACTGAGAGGCGTTCCTACAGCCACAGTATGGTGGAATATTCAGTGTAAACAAAAAATCTACAGGTTTAATTTGATGCTTGCCTATAATTATCATTAAATTTTGCAATTGACAGCCTATGCAACGTAACCTAATCATCATTGCTGTGGCTCTTTGCCGCTGCTATCTTTATAATAAATTACTGTTGTCATTTCATCATTTCTTTGCTCGTCTATAATTACCGTTACATTTTGCAATTGACAGCCTGTGCAATGTAACTGATTCGTCTTTGCCGTGGCTTTTTGCTGGCTATCTTTCAAATAAATTAGTAATTACTGTTGTCATTTCGTCATTTCTTTTTGTGCACTCTCTATTTAGGGTAACAGCTGCTTTGAATCATAATTTTCCATTTTACTACTGGCAGCCAGCAACCCTTTCTACTCCTGCACTCTTCATACAAATAGCTGAGATAGGGATGTTTCCAGAATGTGAAGAGCAGAAATCTGTCTAGATGTTTTTGCAACAATTTTTTTTGACATAAATCTGTGCGAGTCTTGATCGCAGAAGCCATAAATCTGAACAAGATTCGTGGGATGGCTCATGCCTATCGTGGTCATCTCCATCCTAAATTGCTTCGTAATTATAAATGTTGCATGGAATATCCCTCAGGTCACAGATGGACATCATGGTTTTCTAATTTATCATTTAATCTTCTCATTTTTTTTAATTTATTGATTCTTTATGTTTCATATTTTCGTGGCACTGTAAATAATCATTTGGGTCACTATAGCTCAGAGCGGAAAACATTTTGTTGGTATAAGGGACATAACTTCACTTGGTTTATTTCAGTTTTCTACAGAACTTAGCTGACTTGAGGTTTTAATGACATCTCAGAGGGCCTCAGCAGAATTTTTTTCTATACATACATCAACACCCAAATGAAGGGCATAATGTTGGAGGGGAAATTGCACCCTACGGAAGGTTTTATTATATTTGTTTTTGCAGCTCTGTGCAGTACAGAGCAAGCGTGAGCAAGCCAGGGGTACGGACCCCAGGCCGCCCTTTAATGGTTGTCATATCAATGTATTGGCTAGGTTATGACAGCCCCAACATTTGGGGTTTAAGAAAAGTAACACATTTAATTTCTAGATATTTTAGTTCCTCCACTACGAATTGAGAATATAATATTTTCATAATCAGTAGTAGTACAATGCATATGCATATCTTATCTTTTACTATATCCATAAAAAATCCTTTAATCTGCTATATAGGTATGAGATTCACTGCACAATGATATTAAGTTTCTCTGATTTCATATTTCCTAATGGAATGCGCAGAATAATATTTGTTTGGAATGATGCGAGTCTATGTATTTAAATGTATTTTTACATACTTAGGAAGTGTAGAAATATTCAATTTACTGATTCATTAGTATTCTAATTTGATTTGTCTTTTCTATCATATTTTTGAAGTATATTCTAATAGAATAAAAAGTCTTTATTTAATAAATTCAATGGATAAATTGTAACCAAATGTTTTTGGAGCCTAAGATTTGCTTTGTAAATTTTAAGGGGTAAATCTATTGATGCTATAGATAGAAGAGTCCCACCCAATAGTTATACAGTTGCAAGGAGTGGAGGCCTTTCTCTGTCTAATTTTCTTTTGATATCTCTTGGCGTATTTTACATAAGTTTTTCAAAATATACATATGCTAGTTTATCTTTAGACTCAGTCAATTTCTTAGCTTCTAGGGTTTTTTAATGCTCTAGTTCTGTTCAATTGTAAGTAAATTTTCTTTGGAGTCTCATTGACCTACATTGGTCACTCATGCTTATTAATATTCTTTCCTCCTTTATGCTGTCTTATATCATACAAATTTCTCTAAGTCTTAATCTTAACAAGATATTGTAGTGTTAAAAGTGATGCTATATTGAAAGAAAATGAATTTATAGTAAACTTTTTAAGTGGAAGAATATTATATTCTTAGCTTACCAAGAGTATTAGATCTTTGACAAAGAGAAAATGCAAGGTTCTAATGTTGCAAGTTTGAAAGTATTCTTTATTATCGGTTGACCTCCTTTTTTCATGACAGATTTGGACGATCAGTTTAGACATTTCATATATCATGGTTCAGAATCCACTGCTACGGATATGGTTGTGAGTC
This sequence comes from Thuja plicata, assembly GCA_018584345.1. Taxonomy (NCBI): domain Eukaryota; kingdom Viridiplantae; phylum Streptophyta; class Pinopsida; order Cupressales; family Cupressaceae; genus Thuja; species Thuja plicata. The sequence goes on from MU224557.1 coordinate 963,565, forward strand.
TATTGATTCACGCTGCTCAAAAAGTACCAAAGCTGGCAGAGATGAGGTCCCGTCAAATTATACCTCTGTTTTTATCATTCCTTGGTTATTCTAACCTGGATACTGCAAGGTATTCTTTAAAATTTCAATTGTCAGGTTAATATTCCAATGGTTCTGGGCACTTGCGTTTTTTGAAAGGTGTTTGATTTTAAGATTTTTTTTATTATGCAGTGTTAATGATTATGATGAGAATAAATGTAAGGGCAAACAGTGGAAAAACATTCTCAATGAATGGCTGGTTTTGATCCAAAAAATGAGAAATTCAAAGTCATTCTTTAAAGGTGATTTTCTGAAGGAAATCTTGATCAATAGGTAAGTATAGACTATTTATCATTTTATTGTAAGCTTGAGGGCATCCTTGCATTAGAAGTATTCTAAATTGCTCAATCAATATAAGGAGATGGAATTCAATTGCTTGAGTATTATTTGTTTTTCTTTTCCCTAAATTTTTGTTCTGGATGGACTATTTAGAGTTATTTTTTAAATTTGTAATGCTTCAGTTGAAATTAGATATAGTAGTTGAATGCTACGTCTTACCTTGACCATACTCTTTGATGAGTTTATTACGAGTTCTGACAATTGTTGTTAATTGTTATTGCCTGCTGGAAATTACGCAGTTATGTATGTAACATAGTTGTTATGATTGATCTTTTTTAGGCTTCTAGAGCAAAATGATCCTGATGTGCAGCTTAAAGTCCTTCAGTGCCTTTTGAACTGGAAGGATGGTTTTCTTCTTCCTTATGAAGAACATCTGAAGAATTTAATTTCTTTGAAGGAAGCACGGGAAGAAGTAACCACATGGAGCCTATCTAAAGAAAGACAACAAATTCAGGATTGTCATAGGAGAGAATTGATCCCGATAGTTATACGGTTGTTGATATCAAAAGTCAAAAAGATCAAGGCAATCTCTTCAAAGAAGGTAAATTTCTTACTTGAATTGAATCAAAATATTATAATATATCATAATGCGTCTTTTGAATATGGATTACTAAATATTTTGGACTAGACTTAAATGGTATCTTCACTTTTCATGGCTTTGAACAAATGTTTCATTTATTCTATTCCTACCAGTCTGCAGGTGCTATTCAAAGGAAGTCAGTTCTTTGTTTTTTAGCACATCTTGAAGTGAATGAGTTGGCATTATTTTTCAGTTTGCTTTTGAAGTCTTTCCAGAGTGCATTCATCGAAGAGCATGTTTCAATCTATGGCTCAAAATATTCTTGGGAAGTTGCTATTGAACAAGGTGCAACATGGGATTTTGTTCAATGGATTAGCACAGAAAGCGTAGCTTCTATTCCATACAAAAATAAGTCAGGGTTTTTGCATGTAGTAAAGGATGTTCTAGAGACCTTCAGTGAGGAACAGGTTACCCCATACCTTGTCCCATTGTTAGCGTTCATTCTTCATATATTGCAATCATGTGCACAAAATCTTGAACATCACAAAGAAAGCACCTTCAGCTGCAATATTGTTCAAGGTAGTGAAGCTCTTGCTGAATCTAAGATGACTGATGTGAAAATGTTGGATGATGCATGTAATGCACATGTTACTAGGGAAGCAAATCAACTTAATGTTGTGGATTCAGATGATACATTACGGAAACTGGATACTACATCAGTGTTATCAACTTCAGCTTCCAATGAGATCCAAATTACAAGTGTCTTGGCTTCTGAAGGGGAAGTAGTGAAACCGTTGTCATCTCTTTTTGATATGAAAGACTTGAGATCTTTGTGTCTCAAGTTCATTGCTATTATGCTTAATAAGTATGATTCATTTGATTTTGGTTCAGTATTTTGGGATATGTTTTTTACAGCAATCAAGCCCTTGGTTGATAAATTTAGACAAGAAAGTGGCAGCAGTGAAACACCCAGCTCATTATTTACTTGTTTTCTGGCAATGAGTCAAAGCCGAAAGCTAGCCTCATTTCTTCAGAGAGAAAAAATGCTCGTTCCAAATATTCTGGCAATCCTGTCTGTTAAAGGTGTGTCAGAGTCCATGATTTCAGCTGTTCTGACTTTTGTTGAGAATCTTCTGGATTTGGATGATATAAATAATGAAGATCAAGATAAAGTCTTGCTGCAAAAAGTTCTTTTGCCTCATCTTGATATTCTTTTCACAAGTATGCAGAATCTCATACAGCTTCGACATAAGAAGAGGAGGTATTGTTGGTTGTTCTCCTGGGCATTCACAAACATGTTTTCAGTTATTCTTTTATGCGAATCTTTAATTTTTTTCAAAACTGATTTAAGAATTCTGGATAATTAGTGATCTCTTTGATACCCACTTATTGTGCTTCTTTGTGCTGACTATATACAATCTTGTTGGATTTATGTAGACTCTAGTGCAAGTCCTTGTTTGTAATGGCTATGAACCACATTTACAAGTGTTAACCATTTGGCATTATTGGTTACTAACTGAAATTCAGCCAAGTTTATATTTTTTCTTTGAATGCTCGAATGGAGGCTGTATGCATACTTATCTTATTTTTATTTTCATCTTGAAAGATATGGATCTTTAATGTGTACTAATGTTTGTTTAGCTTTTTAGCTACTCCCAATCTAAGACCAGTAAAAAATTCCTCCAAATTATGTCTCATGCAGAAACTTGCCGTCTTTAGTTGAGCCAAAAAGACCCAAACCATTTTTTAACTTCATTGTTGATTATAATATTCCAGTTTAAAAATTTCTCTTATTATTTTCTACGAAGGCAGGATAGAAGTAAGGCTGAACATTTTCCTTTCTTAAAAGATTTCTTACCTTGAAATCATAGTTACCAGGTTCAGGAAATCTCATTTGTTTGGGAGGTCAAAAACTTGGGTGAATTTCTATAAGAATGGAAAAATTGCGATTGAGTTGTAGATATCTGGCGAGGTTTGAATCAAATTCATATGGATTTGGTATCAATCCTTGAAATTGTACCATATGGTTTTGGTAACTATGATTGAAATTGTGGCTGATCATCACCTCTCATATTTTTCACGAGGATGTGATTTTCAAGATAAAAGAAATTAAGCAGGCAACATGAAGTTTCTAGGACTTAAATTCAAGGGACTCATAACAAAGAACTAATGGGATTCCACATATTTAATGGAAATGACAATGTATCACTTTCTAAGTAGAGCTATGCTTGATCATTATTGAGAAACAAATCCAAGAGCATAAATTAAAGTTACACTACCGTAACCTTGGATAACGATCTGGGCAAGGTTATATGCATTTGTAGATACATCAGGAAAATATGTCCATCACAGGGGCAGTAAAGGAAGGCATTTAACAAATATTTCCATCCTCATGCAAGTTATGTATTGCATCTTTTGACTAAATTCAGAAGAATTACTTATCACCAATTCCCACATTATGCCTACAGTCACGATGCATCTTTCATCTTGCTAAAGAAGGAAATTCTCTACACATTCCTCTCTCCTGAGCTATCAAGATGCATAAATACGTGGAGAAACTTCTAGTTTCTTGAAAATATAAAGGACATTAATACCATTTTTTTGTAAAGGTCCATGTTTTCTCATTGCAATGCATTTATATGCATATTGAAATGCCACACAAATACAGATGGCAGAATAATCCAAAATAAAATACTTCAAACATAACATTACTTTATGTACCCTGCATTTATATGGTTTTAAGAGCATGAGATTCCTTAAGACTTCCACTCATTTGCGTTTTTAATCCTCCTTTGAATGCAGTTCTAGATGGAATGCAAACACTCTTTTAGCCCACTTAAGATACAAACAAACATTATTCTGATAATTTATCCTTTACTAAAAAGGGTAAGCAAGAGACTCTTCTAGCTCATTCTACATAGCAAGAGACTCTTCTAGCTCATTCTATAAATAAACATTCTTCTGATAATTTATCCTTTACTTAAAAAGGTAAGCAAGAAATGTAGGAAAAATGATATTTCAGAAGCTTGATTATACCGAAGCAGTATGTTCAACAAATGAGTTTTGCTCGGTGTTCACAATGTACACAGGCCAACAACCGTTAGTGGCACAAAGAAGGATGATGCATATCGTAAGTGTGATAGATTCCATTTCTTGAGGGACAACAGGATGTGCTTCAGGAATGGTAGTCCAGGAGGTCATTTTATGGGGATGGCAGGGGATAGAGGAGTATGTGTGTGTGTGTGTGAATTCTGACAGGGCTGTGAGAGAGATTCCTGGTATGTTGGGTGTGTGGATTGGGATGAGAAAAGATGATTAGTTTTTGCAGCCTTCAAAAACTTAAAAATGGGAACCAACACTGAGGAAAACGTCTAGGCATTACTTCCCAGTCTTTAGGCTTGTGTTCAGATTGCCATCTCTTTAGCTACTATAAAGGGGGATGCAATGCTAAATATTAATGCAGTAGGGAAAATACATATGCTGAACAAGAAAATTATAAGACCTTCACAGTATTTGACTATTATTAGGTTCCTTTGCTTCTTTAACCATTAAACACGCCTGTTGTGAAATCAACAAAGAAGCTGACTTCCCAGCAAATTATTCCTTAGACGATGAGACTAAATGCAGAATCGATAACAAAGCAAATGAATAAGCTGATTCCCCAATTTAATCCTTGAGTGTTTTCTATGCATCCGTAGGCTTGAGGTGATTGAGTGCCATCATTATTTTGCCCCCATTAAACAACTAATGGCAGATTTCAAGAGGTCTCCTATACAAGGTTAATGAAAGTCTTTTGAATGCAATCAAAATAGTGTTGTATAAAGAATTGCACAACACATTGTAACAGGGCATGGTTTGGCTTCCATGTTTGTGGGAGATATGTTGGAGATGGAGGGAGATAGGAGTCCTCAAAGGTTTGGAAGACACCTTGGCCATTGATTGGGTTGAAACCAGTGTAACACTGGCGCGGGGGGACGTCGGGACGAGTTTCTGGGACGGGGGGACAAAGGGCCTCAATTTCGGGATGGCAGGGGATGGCGACGGGGGCGAGGGAGTGGGTGAGGAGGGGTGCTGCATACTATACATATTACATATAGAACTTGAAATGCTAGTTATAAAATGATGTTTTTGTATAACATACCAAATTGAAATACTTGAACATAGCAAAATTGCAACACGAACCAAAACCATTGAACATTCAACATAGTACATACCCAATAGTAACATCCAAAAATCAAAAATCAAATAGAAATTCAAGTATCCGTCCCGACAACGGCATGCTTGCGGAATGGCGGAGGTGGGGGTACTTGGGTACTCCAAGATCCTGGTGCGGGGATGTCCTGGGGACGGGAACTTCGAGGTTTTGGTGGGGGTACGAGTCCCTGGGTTTCACTGGTTGAAACACTTTGACTTGATCAATTTGTTGAATTCCGTCTCTTTGGTTGGTGTAGGATTCCCTTCCTCGTTACCATTGATGGTTAAGCTTAGAAGGAATAAAAAATGCTCGTGAAGAAGGCTATTGCATTCGTCAAATTTGTGGTTGGATTGGGGGTGTTGTTAGCCATAGAGTTTACATTATTCTCTGTTAGTTATATTATGTGTAGCCGACGGTACTTAGTTACTACCGGACGACAGTTGGGAATCAGTGGTGACAGTTGGTCACACCCCTTCGGTTTTATATAAGCGATGTACTTTCTCTTCGGAGATATACGAAGAGATGCTATTGTAAATGTACTGAAGTTACGAATGATTAATAAAGATTATGATCTATCTTATGTATTTGTATTTCCGTACAATGTCTATGCACCAGTGAACTAGGTTACCCCAGCGGGTAAACATTTGGCGCCGCTGCCTAGACGTACTCGGGAAGGAAGAATAAAATAAATTGATGTGTTGATTATTGGCGGTACTCGCACAACAGCAAGCCGAGCAAAGGGAGAGATACAGAAGACGCGCCGAAGGACTACCGAAGGGAGTAAGTGAAGGCGAGGGTCTGGAGGTATTTGACCGGGAGGCTGGGAGAAGTGACGAGGACTGCCTAGAGGAAACAAGGAGCTTGTTTGGGTCCTTAACCTTAACCCCACGGACAGAAGCAAGAGAAGTTCGAAGGAAGGAAAAAGAGGAAGCTGCACAGAGGGAGGCTCAGGATACCGCTGTCGCCGCGAGTATTGAAGTGACCGAGGGGCACGGGTATCACAGTAGCCCACCAGGCTTGGACAATTCCAGTAGTTCGGGGACATCAAGTGGTACGCTACCAGACAATTTTGGGGTACCGACGCCGACAGTACCATCCCAGCCTGTAACACAACTAGTGCTGCAAACGCAGTCGGCGCCTAGAAAAGTAAATATGGCGACCAACAAGGAGAAGTTGCCAAAACTCCACGGAGATGGAAAGGAAGATCTAGTACGACATTGTCGTATGTGTGAGACAATCTAGTCTGCGAATGGAGTTGCCGACCAGGCAGAATGGGTGAAACAGTTTCCCGCCACACTCAGAGGGGTAGCCATCGACTGGTACTCTGATGTGGAAAAAACAACGGTGACCACTTGGGACGAACTCAAGAAAGAATTCCAGAAGGAGTTTCGACTCATGAGGGATGACAATGAAATTGTTTCCAAGATATATGGTACCAAACAAGGCAAGGAGACTGTGCGGGCCTACAGCCGCCGACTGAAGGAGTTAGTCGGAAAAATGGAGAGCCAGCCAGCAGATGGCCTGAAGAAAAGATGGTTCGTGGAGGGCCTGAAATCGAACCTACGGAGGAAAATGAAGATAGTGCCCCCCACCTCATACGAAGATGCCTATAACCGGGCGATGGACTTGGAGAGCGAACAAAAGACCTCCAAGAAGAAAAGAAGCAAGTCTTCCTCCGATGAAGATGACACCGCGGACGATGACAGTAGCAGTGATGGCGAGTCGAAGAAAAAGTCATGGCACTCCAAAAGGACATGGAGAGAATGATGAAGGAGTTCAAGACCATGAAAGGGGGTACCAACAAGGGGGGAGATGACACGTGGTGTACGGACTGCAAGGAGAGCGGCCATACGAAGGGGTCGTGTTCCAAAAATGCATTGTGTGATATTTGCCAGATCATGGGCCATTCCACCAAGGAATGCCCATACAACATGAAAGTGAGGAATCAACAAGTGCTATTTGCCCAAGAGAAACCATCTATATCGGGTGGGTACGGAGGCAACCAACGGTGGCGGAAGGGGTAGTAACAACAACACCAACACCAACACAAGGAGTCGAATACAATATGACTCCAAGGGTCGGCCGGTGATCCAGGGCCGAGCTTGCAATCAATGGGGCCACTTTGCAAAGGACTGCGGCAAGGGCGACACCCCGCAGAAGCTATGCCGTTGGTGTGGTCCTGGCACCCATGAGGATGCCAATTGCTCAAAATCTGGCATTAATTGGCTAGACATAGATGGAAGCACGAATACGGTACTGATCATCACCCGAAGGCAAGCAAAGCAAACCACATATCCAGACCCTCGAACAGAAAAACAACGGGCACGGGAGGCTAAGGAAGAAATAGAGAAGGCGATGAAGGCACAAAAGAAACATGGGAGAAAAATGTCCGTACGACACCGTACGACTGTACAGCCAACATGGAAAGCATAACCAAAATCACCGTACGACAGAAGGCCATACGGCTGTGTGAATCTCAGTGGGGGAGCTCGTACGGCTAGACAAGGGAAAACAAGAAAAAAGGCTATAAAGCCGCACGGTCGTACGACCGTACGACATATCACTGGAGGTGCCGAGCAAAGAGGACATACACCATTGTAGCCGTACAAAGACCAGGGAGGAGAACGTCGTACGGAGCCGCGTGTGCTAACAAACAGGGAGATTAAATGAACCGTACGGTAGAAAGACCGTACGACAGAGAGGCCGTACGTCACACACATTAAAAGGCTTAAGGTGCCGTACGACAGAAGGCCGTACGGGCCCACCGGACCTCACGCGTGGTCAACATGAAAGGTAAACCATGAAACCGCACGACATTTGGCAGAGTCGGCTGATGGGAGTCCATACATCCATAAAAGCAAAGAGGAGAGTGGGGACCTTTATCAGGAAGCCGTACGATCCGTACAGACATAAGCGGGTGAACGAGTAATGTAATGGAGCCGTACGAAGATTGCCAGAGTCTACAGAACGAATCCATACATCCGTACAGACTGGGTGGATAGTGGTAAGAAAGCTGGTTGGTTACTGCACAAAATAGTGCCGCATAGTGCTACCGTCTGGACGTGGGCAACCGGCCAACGACAAGTAAGAAGTAGCAAACTCGAGCAAAGGCTCTTCGAGAAGGCCGTACGCCGTACGGGTGGGAGTACAGCCATTCGAACGGGAGAGTAAAAAAAAAAAACACGACGATAAAGGTGTTGGGAAAATAGGTTGGAGTTTTGTGCTTCAAGAAGACTTTAGCATAAAACAACTAGTACTCCTTGTTGGTTTGGAAAAGATGGTACTCAGATAATTATCACATCGAGCAAAGATAACAAAAGATTGGTAGAAGCCGATTTCAAATATATTAGTAGCTCAAAGCTTTACTTGTTCATGAGTCAAAGCTCTATGCAGTATTCATTTTTTATGATTTGAATATAATGGAATGGCCCTCAATGTCACTTTTAACAATTTAAATGTAAAGATGGATGAATGGATGTATAGATTGATGTTCTTGATATAGGTACGAGAATGGGTAAACCAGTATAGGAATTTTTTCCCCTTGGGTATGGTATGTTTGGGTATGACGCGCATGCATGTGTGTGTTTGTATAT